>DWAV01000475.1:0-19630 GCA_018231305.1 Noctuana lactifera
ATGCAGGCCTGTTAAAGTTAACAAAAAATCTGATCTTGTGTATTAATTTGTATCGATTTTTATATCTCCCGAAATCTTTCCATTTCCATTTAACCATGTTAACATTTGGATTAATTTACAAATAATAGTACAAAATTAATCTCATTTTGACTCATGTGAATAATACGTTCCTACTTCAAAGAGTGTACAATTGTACATACTTCTTCGAAAAAAAATTTGAACCCTAATAAGATTCTCACAAGCTCGCCCCTAATTGGTTCGCAACTTGGCTGCTAGAATAACGGCAATGAGCAATGTTAGGAATTCCATGTTAACAGTTTTCAAGGGATTCAGTTTGGGAGGGTGGATGCCGGAGACACGTTATTTGAAGCAACCATATCAGTCCTCTCATGAATATAAACGCTTCTACATCCCTAATGTTTATGCGTTGCAGTGACCACTTAATATCAGGTGGCCTGCATGCTCGTTTGTTACACATAAGCGGTAAGAAATACTCGTGGAGTCTAGGGAATAAATTTTATTCATACTCAACACTTAACAGCGCCGCCGTGAAACGGGAGGTCGTAAAAATTACTTCTTCAGTATTTCTTATGTTTAATTCGATACTCAGAAAGTAATTTATGTTAAATTGTAACAGAACAGCTAAATTATGTCCCGCAACACAAAATAAGGCTGGTCACACTAGTACAAGCGGAAGCAAGTGGCGCGAACATTTAACGACGCGCGAATCTCCCGTGAGCCTATCGGAGCCCTCGTTTCGCGAGTGTTCAATTGCCATCATACCTACGTTCACATTTTAGATTCCTTTTTTCATTAGCTAGTTGCTCCATTTTTGAATCAAAATACTGCGTTAGATTAAAGTGTAAAAATTTCGAGTTTATTAACAAATTTAATAACAATTTCTTTATCTATCAGATTACAAAAACAACTCGCAGCGAGATTTGATTGACGGAGCGAAGTTGTATGTACTAAATTATGTTATTTTATCGGATCTAGTAGCTCTCGCCAAACGAAGTTTCCCCAATGTTTAAACAAACTACTTCGATGTTGCGGTATTGCGAATAGGTACTTAAAAATGCGGCAGTCGTGGTTGGCACAGCGCCGCGTCTGGTGTTCGAGGCTCATAAAGATTAAACAGTAAATAAGTTTATACTATGGCGTATAGAAAAGTGATTTAACTTAACGTATAAAGGTTGGAAGTTAAGCCCGTGAATTGTACTGAATAAAAACTTTCGCACGGCCGTAGGAAGCATCCAGACTGATAAATGGTTTTTACGTCTGAAGTAATAAATATAAATGGTTGTTTTTAATATATTGCCGTAGATACTGCCCGAAATCTGTAATGGGATAAAATCAATTTGTTCCAACTGTCGAAAGTGTCTAAACAACCTGTTCGAGTCGATACTCTGTTGGCTTACTTTTAAAAGTTGCGAAAGGGCACTCAGTATAAGGGTATTTATGGGAGACAGTAACTTTTGACGTTATACTGAAATCGTATTGTAAGCACACGATCCATTGGACACAACCTATCGTTTGTACGTTATCAAAACGACTGAGTTATTAAAGAAACCTTACAAAATAAAATGGTTTATATCCATTTCAATATGCTACAAAAAAAAATTGCAATTTTATTTACGACAAACTTACAAAAAAAGATGAACAATATAATCTTCAAAGGTGTTTCTTTCACCAAAGCAATTACCTTTGGAGCTCGGGCAAAGAGACCGCCTTTGAATAATCATATCCAAAATTGCTTTCTTATGTTCACACAATGGAGTTTAAAGAGGAATCTCATTTCGCGCGAATAAAAAGAGGAAACTAATTTGAAATCAAATTTTCATATTCCCGAAATTTGAAATTGAAATATCGTGAGCTTACGTCGAGATTAATTTTTAAATTCCGGCTCGTACATCGGCCACGACTCGGAAACTTTTTGACAAGTAAACCGTTTTGGATTAACATTTTGCTAAGTTTTTTGCTAAGACCGCCAGAATATTTTATGAATGAATCGGAACACAGAAAAGTCTTACAATAAATTTTTGATAAGCTTTCATTGTTTTAATGGCTCGTGAAACGAAAAAGTAATGTTTTATGCCAGTCTTTTAATTAATGTATGCAACGATTTATTATAAAGTAGGAGCAACAAATACTTAAGTCACGAAGTCTTTGGTGACCTGTGTGGACACGGGGTTGACATTTCCATTGGAGAAGTTAAAATTATGAGTTCAGAATTCTGTTCCCGGTCTAGGTTTTGTTAGGTCGTCTATATGCAGTTGGTTGTTGAAATACAAATTATATCCAACTAAAATTATTTCCATATACATTTTATTTATGTCATAACTCTGACTTTGCCACGCTTCGTAAGGTATTCTTAAAAACCTATTTCTTTGTCTTTACAAAATTATACATTAATAGCTGTGCCACTCGGTTTCACCCGCGTTAAGAATAGTAACGTAATGCTTGATAGCCTATAACCTACCTCATGAATGTAGCTATCATATACAAAAAGAATTTTTCATATCGGTCCAGTAGTTCCTGAGATTAACGCGTTCAAACAAACAAACAAACTCTTCAGTTTTATATATTAGTATAGATATTGATTATGTGCAGATGTGTTATTATCTACAATACCTACAGACAGGTTTGGAAGTTAGAGCTGATAAGACATTTATAATTAAGATAACAATGGGTTCTGTTATACTTGTCTACACAGCTGACTTCTTGAAGTTGAACTTGAAACTGAATAAATAAAATAAACATTTAATACCATGAGAACAAGAGACAGTTTATAAGTTCAAGAGTTCAGTAAAGGCGAATACGAATTGACATTGAACTGAACAGTCATCTATTTACGCGTTTGTGCCAAATGGAGCGTCGATATTTTTAAAGACAATTAAGTTTTCAGTGTTTGTCGACACACAAGTCTGTAAGCCTCTACAGCCTTGGTGCTAATGGATATCGATCCTACCAGCTATAAATATTCATATCGGGTGATGTTTATTTGTTCTCCAAGTCTGAAATTAAGCGGGCTAAATAATCTATGGAGATTTACTTCGATTTTCCTTATAGTAAATGTTTGTTTGTCACTTCGTTTATTCGTCTCACTTTGTATTAATCTGTTTAAGTGTTACTAATTTAAATTTATAGAAACCAATTTCTAGGCGTTGGCTATGTTTATGGAACTAAGTTAGTAACTTAATGAAAATAAGGATTTTCTTTATATAATAAAAAAGCGTCGCGGAAAATAACTATAAATTACCCATTGGAAAGCAATAGCGACGATTTTGCTTTGTTATGCAGTTCGTTTCATCTCACTATAAGCGTGGTCTTATTGAAATAGCCCGCGCTGAGACGTTTTCCTGGATAGAAGGAGTTTAATAGAAATAGCTTGTAAATTTATTCTTTCTTTATAGAATGGAGTTAGTAGTTCATTAAAATGATAATCCAGAACGCCGAGGAACTGATTAATGCTATTAACTATTAAGTGAGCAAACGTTATAAATTCAAGCGCATGTTACGGTATAAATTAACTATAATATAATGTGTAACTAAGTCTTGACTACCATATACAAACACACAGCTACTTTGAAGGCAATCTTAGCAGTTTGTTTGTTGGCAATCTTAGTGCTCAGAAATAGTATTGCCCTTATGCAGAACCTCAAAGAGGAAAGAGCTTTTTGAGGTCGAATTTTGTTGTTTGCGAGCTACACTGACTGCTTCATATCATAAGACTATAATTTTCATTCGCTACTTTAACATAAAAAAAATATTATAAACAGAAAAATTGTGAGAGATTTAATTTTCAACTCACGTTTCATAACGATATATGGAACGATGTTGAGATGGTATAAAGATTACCAGTCTTACAAGAAATTTCATCTTGTACATGGAGACAGCATAATGCGGCCGTTAACACATAAGCACTCATCACTTTGTGTATGTTTCAAAGCATTTCTTTTACACAAAATGTAAATTTTTCAGCAATCGTTTTTTGACAAAAGTAATTTTATCTTTACTAAAGTATACAAGTATTAATTAAGGTATTAAGTAAGGCGCACTACAGGTTATAAGTAGTTAGGTACATTTAACCCAAACGCGAATCAAACAGACATACTGACAAACAAACATAAATTCTAAAAATCATTGTTTTGGGCTCTGTTGTATTATTAATAATAAGAATGATAGTTATCAGTTATTTTTATTCAATACTATCTTTTATGTACCTAATTGTACAGTCAGCGATCAGTTACAATTTTTATATACGAGTATGTAAGTATAGATTACAATCTATTTTCAAAACTCGAATTCAAGTTTAAAAACATCCAATTAGTATTAACAGCCATCGATAACTAAACCTAAAACATTTAAATCATCGTAATAAATCTCACCGAAATGTGGACCTTACGAAAATCTTGCGAATTCTCCTCAATTTTGAATCTAACGAATGCAATAAAGGAAACGTTTCCATAACCTCTTAGCATTTAACAGAGAAAATCTTATTGTTCCCACTTTTAGGATAACAAGAATTCTTATTTAAACATTTTGTTTAACCTTTTCAAACTTAGCAACGTCGTCAGAAGAAATTGCGTAGCTTTTAAGAGCATGAAAGGATTTTTTGGGCTTTCCAGTTTAACATTTCAAGTCATTTGCTATTATAACCTTGACTGAAATAAGCAGGCTTGCCATTCCACTTGGATCCAGTGACTCGTAGTAACTTCTGGCGCTGGCGGCTTTCCAAGCACTTATCGACCAGGCTGAGTTCGCAATGTCATACAGCTGCATTGAACTTCATATGGATATGATTCACTTGGAACCAGTTAAGTTACTGCAATAAAGTGGTACACATATTGTATTTTATAAAAATTAATGCTTTTTCATTTTCCTTTTTAACAATTCAAAACCCCTTAATATTACCTAATGAATGGGATTCGGTCTTATGAACAAAAGCGATATAATGTAGGTACTTATTATACCTTTTTAAATATCAAAAACAATAATTATTCCTACTTCTATAAAACATGTATAGAACTAGAAAATACCTACTTTCTTTTAAAATAAGCATACTTTGAAAGCTACACGGTAAAGCGAGCAAAAAGCTAATTAAACGTCACCTTGAAACAAATTAGTCTTAATTAGCGACGTTAATTGCACTATTAATTAGGTGATTTCGCCTCGAAGGCATTTTAGTATTAAGCACCTTGTGAAAGTATAATATAGCAAATTTTTTACGAGAGGGAAACCTTCAAAACTTTACAATGACGACGTCTTCAATATACGCATGTCGCATTGTTATTTAAAACATTATTAAAAAATATTTCAACAAAAGCGGAATAGTTGAAGGTACTTAGTTACAATAATTTCTACAAATAAATATTTGATCGAGAGAGAGCTTAACGATTCTTCTGAATGCTTCCAGCTTATGAAGATCATTAAAACACCTTCAAAACGTGCACAAACTAAACCTAGCCTTGTTAAAACGGAGCAACGGGTGAAAATCAAAATTTGATTGGAAATTCGATTCCGCCTACAATGTTTCCTTTGCTGATCGATCCGGCTTCCAACGTGATTAATTCAGAAAGGCTAATAGGCACTACTGGAAGGCTTTGTGAATTAGCTGAATTCCCAACATGGAATCTTGGTTCTTGAAGTTCAAGTAAGCCGATATTGGAAATAGGGTTACAATAGTACAGTAGTGTAATAGAAATAGGACAAATATAAGATGACATAAAGATAGCATACAAAGTTAGAAGGAAAAAGGAACATGTGCTTTTGTCTACTTACTATATTAACTATGAATGTTTTGCATATTATATAGAACACGGTTTTCACAGTTTAAGGTTAGTATTCCTAGAAAAGAAGAAAAGATCTCCTTCATCTTCTTCCCTGTGAATGAAAGAAATGGCATAGGTGGGTAAAATCGGGGAAAATGTATGTTTAGGTGTACTCAATACTTTTACAAGTTTTTCATGTGTTGTTTCAAACGTTGGTTAATTTTTACTCCTATATCCTTTATTAAGTCTTATAGTCCTATATTAAGCCTTCCCTGGTTGTGGGGAACCGTGCCCAGCAGTGGACATAAAAATGGTTGAAGGCAAGCAATTAAGTCCAAAGTTGTCATAAAACAAAGTTAAGATTATTTCATATTTTATATCAAATCTCTTGGTGCAAATTATCTCGAACCGAACCGGTTGTAGGGATCGCTTCATTTGAACGCTTCCGAGCAATTAATATCTGATCATATTATCTCTTTAATGGTGATGAGATGACCCTCTGCTATTGTAATAAATCGGCGCTTTTCACACGGACGCCGATCGTTCATTATTACCTTTGCACGAGATTTCAACGTTAACATTTAACGGGAATTATCGTTATTATAAATTGCCATCCATTATACATGAAAATTATACTGGATAAGGAAAATATACGATGACGACCAGTGTGGTGGTATGCTAGTCCCCCATCCGAAGGGTCCTAGGTTCAATTCCCGGCGGGACAGAAATTTAAATGATGAATTTAGTTTTCTGTTACTGGTCTGGGTGTTTGTGTAATTGTCTTTATATATGTCCATGGCATCCATGACACCGGAAATCCTAGTGTGGGGCTGTGAGTGTGATGCGTTATGTATTCATTTAAAATCGACCTTCCAACGCGAAAAAGACTTTCACTTGGTTAATTTTTATTTCTGGTACTTTATTATGAAAACGATTCCATTTCCATCAGTTGAAAAGGTTAATACATACATGCAGTCTCTTGAGACTTTGCTTTGTCTACCAAATATTGGGTAAACGAATTCAATTTTCGGCGTTTCATGGGTTTATCTGAATGAAATAGCACTCAGATTTCGGGCAAATCCCAAAAGAATTCCACGGCTTCATTTATGCATCGGATATATGAAGAAGAAATTCGAAATCCAATCATTACCTTTGCATAAAATATACCTCATACACAGTTTGCCGAGTGCGTAAGGATCCCTGAATTAGGGGAATATATCGTACATAGGCGAAGTGAAATCGTGGATGCATAAAATGTTTACTTTCGTGAAGAAAATATACGTATGAAAACCTTAATTGACTCGCTTAGCTGTGTAAGTCTCTGTACTTACATTACTGTGTGTACTTACATTATATGGCTGTGTACTTACATCATAAGTAATTATGCTAAAGTATAGAATGCATTTTGAAGATTGCGAACACAAGATATTATCTCTTTGGATCGAATCTTAATGTGTTGATCCTTCTGTCTCTATAAGTATTTTTACCAACCAACAAATCATACCTATGTTCAGTAGAATACAAGGAGGCATCAAACAGTCGTCACTGACTAACTTAAGTTTTGTTAAACATAACTAGAAAATGAAACAGTTATTGAGAATTTCTGGTAGACCAGATCAATAGCAGAGTCTATTTAAATTTAACTGGCAACGGAGGTGAAATTCGTGCTATCGCACCCAAATTTGCACGAACGTACTGAATCAGAGCCGGCGATAATGTCACGTTTGAAAGCATGTCCAAATTGGACGATGGTTGTTCGAGATGAATGATGGGTGAGGCATGTCCATTTTAAAGCACGAATAATAATTGCGCTGCTGCGATTTCACAATTATTACTCGTTAGTTGTACTATTCTTCTCTTATACTTATGGATTTATATCACCTATGGATTAAATTTTATCCTAATCATTATAACAGACATTAATTTAATGTGTAAAAACAATAGACATTCGAGTATATTTTCACAGTCGTTCGTGGTCTGCTATGCAGATGTAGAGAAATATACATATGTACCTAGAAGGTTAGAAAACAAATGACAGCGTGACGACACAAACGTACGAATAGTTTGAAAGTGGACTAAGGTCTTCAGTGTTTACAATACGCCCCAACAGAGTGGAGGTTGAAGTGATTGGGCAAAGCCTAACTCATTCTAATCGATTCTATTCAGTCGCTCAATTGGAGATACTGAACCACGCCATACAGTTATCACCTGTACAATCGTTTTCTGAAAGGCTAATCTACACAAAAATGAACAAATCTACTGACACATATTATATTGTCAAGTATCTATTGAGTTTCTGAAAGCATGAATGCCTTAAGTATGTCTTGAGTCAAACAAAATTGATTGAAATAGCTGCTTAACATACGTGCCAGTAGAACAACAATTGACAAACATTTCAGAAACCAGCTGTTAATGTTTTAACGTACCTAACTATAGTTTTGTTTGATAGAGTCTGAACAATATATTCGATAATAAACGTTAATGCTTACCTACAGAGCGATAGGCAAATGTCTATAACAAAATCTGTTTAAAATGATAGGTATAACATTTTTATCAGTACCTACAGCGAAAGTCGCTTTTGCAATTCCCATGCAGTGAAGGGGATTTATTTCGGTTGCAGGTGGTAATTTTAGCACGAAACGGACGGCGGGATCACATCTGTTCACAGGACACCCAATTTGGGTCACAGTTGAGCTGGCCTGGGCGTTGCATAATTAATAGTTCCACTCGCCTAAACCTCTCGGATGCCGTCCGCAGTTGCGAGTACGTAAACTCTTGAACCTTCAAATCTTCATGATACCCTAGTACGTAGGTGTCACTGCCATTAAAACGGAGTACCTTACTGCATTATTTACGTGAACAGAATTGGTATTTCAAGCTAGAGAAATGGAGCTGTGGCTAACATTGAAACGATTAAGTAAGTTCAGTCTAAGTTAGCTTAAGACGTTATACCTCTGTGACGTCACAAAACAAAAATAAACTCACTTTCACCATTTTTTTCAAACGCGTCAAAAGAAGTATAACATCAATAAATATCTCAGATACTTAAAGGAAAGAAACTAATGGCCATTGTAGCATTTAAGGTTACGAAAGAAGTTAATCTCCCTGATTCAACACAGTCTTTCGTCTCTTATCTGACACCGACGACATACTACAAACAAGTAAACAAGCTCTGAACTAGATTTAGGAACTTATACGTAACTTAAATTGTAGGTATCCACGCTGAAGGAGATTAAACTGCAAGCTTAGCTTTGTAGTGTTGGAACAACCTAGATCAAACACAAGTTTCAAATCCTATGACACCTAGGTACTACTTTCTGATTTCATGTACGTAGTTTCAATAAAATGTAATGTGAGGATTCTTATAAGGTATATCATCATTAAATTTTAATGTAATTATAAGACAAGGTTTATTTAATGATTAACGTTCGAATTTCAACTTATAGGCCGACCACTCGAAAAAATAACGTAGCTACATATTGTCTGGGCATTAAAATATTTTTTTTGAATACTTTACAATTAATAATTTAATAATAACATAATAACAATTAATATTTTTAACAGTACTGTATACTGCAACGGTTTTTTTATTTCTGTTTTGGGACTAGGTGTCATAGTTTCGAACGACAGTAATAACTCTGCTAGTTATTGAATAACGGTTACAATAAATACAGTAGTCCACACTGAGTTAGTTTGAAGCATTCATTTATTGAGGAGATCTCGAGAGCATTAAATACTCGACATAAAGCGCTTTCTTACATAAAGCCATGAACATTTGACTTAAAGTAAACATTCGTTCAAAATTGCGAGCTTTTCTTTGCCTTTCATTTTTAATCCAGTTTTGTATACTCGACACTATTTAAGCTCATAAAGAAAGCTTGCAAAAAATCTTTAACGCTGTTTATTTAAGTCCGGGATAATGTCTTTCATTCTTGCGAAAAGCAGGTAAGATGTACAATTTGAAGCTTAAAAAATATAAATAATTATTTTATTTTCAAATAAAATATTACGAGCGCCTAGAAAAATATCGATGGAGTAATCGTTTAATTTGAACATCTTTGGTTTTAAGTACTTTTTCATACTTTACTAATAACAATATTTGAGAACACGAAATACGTCTTTCGTATCAATTTTAATACGATTCTTAATAATAAAAAAAATAGGTTCTTCTAAATAACTGGGATATAATTATAAACAGTGTCTGTAAATTATAATAATTGAAACAAGAAAATCCAAAAATGTATTTTTCGAATGAAGGTGTGATTTATTAATTTCCTTTCAACAATAAAACTCACCTATCTATCTACTAATTAATTAAAGTTGAATCCCATTCAAAATTTTGCTTTACATTTTTATATTCTCTCGCAACTGAAAGCATTCAGCAAATCTACAAGCTGCAAATCGGAAAGTAAAACAATTCAGCGTACCCGGAGCGACTTTTCAGATCTCAAGAGCATTATGCGCTTAGCAGGCTCTTTCTTACTGCTACGTAGATTTATGCTTGTTTTTCAGTGGCTTATCAGTATTTTATTTCAATGTAAACAATTATTTTACATGTAGGTAAGCTCTTACATAACATCCTCTCAGTTTAATACTGTAAGGTTCTACACACGTTTTCGTTGCTATAAGTTGCCAATTTTATAGCAAAATGTGTTTTTAATTAAATTAAATGAGCTTTATATTATGCAGAGATAAGCTAATACCCAATGCAGCCTAGTAACCCAGTTTAATGTATCGTCGAATATGGCATGTCATAAAATTATACTAAATAGGTACTTTACATAATACTATTTATGTGGGTTTGCAACAACATTATATTTAAAGCTTTTTACTGTACGTTGCTTTTAATCCAGCGAGGCGAGCTTCCTGTGACTCTTATCACCTTATACAACGGATTAATTTAGCATATACTTAGGTAAATTACCGGTTTATACGTTGGGTAATATATTGTGGCTATTACTAGTTAATAACTGTCAAACTTTTTGATCTTACAGAAGTTTTAAAGAATAGCTTATTAGAGTTCAGCTTTTCCTTTCAAT
Organism: Noctuana lactifera; assembly: GCA_018231305.1. NCBI lineage: Eukaryota > Metazoa > Arthropoda > Insecta > Lepidoptera > Hesperiidae > Noctuana > Noctuana lactifera. The sequence goes on from DWAV01000475.1 coordinate 10,811, forward strand.
TTAAAAAAATATATTATTAAAGTTAGAGAGTTCCTTTAGAATCCATGTTGAAAAAAATTTATAAATGAAACTACTTTAAATTGTTGTACGTCTTAACAGGAAAATCGTTCAAGCGTCAAGTAATATTAACAGAATTATGAATTAATTTCCATTTATTCGAAACGTACTATAGTATGTTTTTAAAGTATATATTCTTATTGCTAGGTAGACATCAATACATTTCACATAATATATTGATGAGGGTATGAAAGGGATAGATGTGTAGGTAAGGACGGTGCCTACAGTTCGGAAGTACAGTGATTACGAAGACTGACGCGGGTCCTCAATGATCCTTCCTTCGCAACTTGGGTTAAGTACACGAAGATAAAGACAGACAATGTATATATATGGTGTTCGCAAGTATAAACATACATCAGATGTCTGATAGTATTAACAGATTCATCTACATAGTGCAAACTGCGTCTCTACTAGGAGCGGCTACAATCTCGCACTGCCCGTTAGAGCTTAATGACCAACACTATGTTTTAATGTATGGAATAAGTGTCGAAATATTGTGGATAAGATGAGTGTCCAATTTTATTGGTTATGGAGTATAAAGTCATTCCGGAACTCAGTAAAAGGAAAAGTAAGAAAAGTTAGAACACTGATCATCTTTTGACATATGTCAATAAAAACATTGAAAGAGGTGTGCGAGCAACTTAGCGTGTGGACACTTCCAGAGCCCTCGTACGGTATTCCTGATGAAGATTGACATGGGTCCATCCCAACGTGCCATAATACATGTAGTTGTACAATGTACATTGTATACAAGGCCTGAAGATAATATAGCTGTGCAATTTTACAAAATCTTACGCTAGATATATATGTGTGCGTGTGTGTGTGTGCGTATATACTTACATATATTAAAGAACAATATGCATAACAATATGCATAATCTGAGTTTGAACTCAAAACGTTGAACATAAAAAGAAAGACTAAATCTAGAACTATCGCTCAAGCTTTTAAATAAATTATTATAATTTTAAATGAAACTATTATTTCTAAGTTCGTATTAACCCGGTATTTGGCTGTAACAAGAATGTTAAAACGCAGATCACAGTCTATTGGACCATCAGCTGTCGAAGATAAATTCACCAAAAAGGTATGTTAGAATTAGAACACACATTTTTTCCGTGTCTATCTAAACAAATTGCGAATAAATTCTGTATCGTCATTTTAACATCGGTCTATTTCTGTCTCAGAATGTGTTTGCACTGATATTTGGCTCTGAAATATATATCGATTATTCCGACTTAAGTGGTGAAGATTTCTGTTAGACATTTGTAAAGTATAGGTTATTCAATATTTACACAATTAAAATAAAGTTTTAGAGTATTTTAGAGATCCATATATTATTTTATTATCTATATAATATGGCAGGGTGCTAGCCAAAACAAATTTATAATCCAATTCATACTACTTTCGTCCCAACCAAACATAACGTAAAACATCTTTTATATGTTTTTTATTAAAAAATCTTAAATACCATTTCTCGCGGAGGTAAGAACCCCAAAATCTCATGATTGCAATGGCGTTAAATATTTATAGACTCCTAAAATCTTTAGGTTCTATGCTCGCAAAAGCTGTTTCGGAGAACGATCAAGACCGAAGTTGCATATAAAATATGCAAGTTATGTGCAATGTGCTGCGGTCTACGATTAGACTGCTACTAATTATCTCGGAGCTATTCAGTCCTGTAGATTAGTGTCCTAGAGTAGGTATCTATATTATGTAGTAAAACTGGCGTACTTACTGTCGTAGTTTGTTTTGAGAATTGTATATTATGTAATGTATCTTTCCGTTTTATATTAATTTTTGTATGGAAGTCAGAAGTACATTTATACATTTGCTTTATTTTACTTGGAAATCTAATTGCTTGTTAGGTGATTTTTTGTCAGGAAAACTCAGGACGAGTAGCTACCTTCAGCTATGGAGTCGATGGAAAGCTATGTCGGACTGCAAGGGACTAAAAACTTGAGTGTTCACCTCGCCACAATTAGGCGGAGCCACGAGAACGCTTCCGCACACTTTCGCCGTTCCACTAGTGGCGTTATAAAAACATAAATATGAACATACACAGTTAAAAAAAATATCAGTAGATTAAATCCATGATGTTACTAAGATTAAAATTACATTAAAATTCTTTTAGCCGCAGATATCCAGAGCGCCAGAGAAATAAGGCCGTTTGTTAATGAGATATTCGGATTTTAGATACCTATATGTTTAGTTACACTAACCAAAGAATGTAAATTTGTTTCTCTTACGACCAAAAAGCAGCTCTACTTATCCACATTAGGTTAGCGTAGTGGAGTATGGAGCATACTCCACTACGCCTTCTTCATTTTTGGAGACAATCTTGTGCCCAGCAGTGGGCCATAAAAAGGCTTGCAGATAAGCCCAAAAATACTTCTGCACGCAACTAGTTTACGATTCGCTGTGTGTGATGTGAGCATGTGTGTGTGTCCAAGTACTATTCCAAATAAATACTATTTCTTACACGTGTACATATTCTGGCGGATATTTCTATTAGACGAATCGGCATTCGAAACATCAATGATGCATCAATGTAAACAGAATACCAATGTCCGATAACTTGGCAAACGTCTCGTGGCTAAGCGGCCTTAGCTGTCAAGTGTCAAGTCAATGCATTTGTTTATTTAGGTATTCACGTTCCGAGATAATCGGGCCGGATGAGTGTTTATCTTAACAAGTGCCACATCTGTTCCCGCACATAACTGCTAGTGATGGGTCGTTTGTGAAAAACAAACAATCTAAAAAATTGTGTAGGCTGTTTTCTGTATTTTCTAGAACTCTTTAAGCGACTATTGTTTTTGTTAGTCACTCACTAAAACCTACAGTTAATAATGTACATACTAAGGTACTAAAGTGAGTTTTCGATACAAAAATATCTTCATAAGACGTACCTACGCCGTCAGTAGAATCTTAACATTACGTGCAGCGTGCAGTAGTAACACTCAACCTTGTAGGTATTATTATTTCATCTCTTAATGGATATCTATTTTAATTTAATAACAATGCAATCCAGTATTAATGTTAAGGTCATGGGTGGCATGACATGGCATAGGCATACTGGTTTGCTATTCACAAATGATAAAAAAAACATTCAAACGTAGAAATTTTCAAATTTTTTTCACACTCATAATAATAATAGTAGGGTTATAGGTACAAGAAAACATCTATTCCCAGATGCTAGTCTCACAAGCTGTCAACCGGCGCCATCTGCGAAGTCATTGGAGCGTTTCAAAGCGTCAGTTGCTATGATTTGTGTACCGAAGGGTTACGGTCATTGCATCTATTTCCCGGTTTCTCTGGTAACGAGCTGAGATTTTGCAAATCGAGCAATGTTCTCTTGTTTAAATTTCTAAATGCTGTTAAATGTTGTTAATGGCATTACAAAATATTCTTGCATCTCTAACGTAACGTAGGTAAGTATGCGAAACGTTTTATAAGTGGGTAAATTGAATTATTAAAAGATTCGTGCTATGATTAAAAAGAATTGGTTATGAAGAAGCGCGCATAGCCCTGCTGGTAGTGTGGATCGCAAGTTATTATTATAAACGATAACATTATTAAGCATTTTGTTAACAATGCTTAATAATGTTAATGCTTAATAACAATGCTTAATAATAATGTTATCGCTTAATAATTGTTAACTGCACAGATATAAACTTACCTCGGAGGGGTAGTTTGATATACTATACCTAATATAGAAGATAATATTCTTATATTATAGTGAAGTAGTTTTTGGTGTCGGAAAAACTGCCTCGGGAGTAAACCGCTACTCAAATTCTTCTCTTATGAACATACCTCTAGGCACTTTGGTAGCGGCGAAAATTCAAATTTAAAAATCATATTGTATAAGAAGCGAGGAAAAGTTAGTAATCAAGGAGCCTTTTACTAACATTCGAATAAAACTTGGAGCACTCTGTTATTGCAAACAAAAACTCCGCCTACAAAGTTTAACCGACCAAGATTTCTACGAACTCGACCAAATCCAAAGCTCTATTGCCACTACGGTATGAAAGCTAATACGATGTTTTCATAGAAATGAAGGAAGTGGACTCTAACCGTCAATCTTTTATTATTTCATGAGTAGGTACATATTAGTAATTTTTTCTTTAAATAAATAGTCCTTCATGGATAGTGAAGGAATAACCTGTTCAAAGTTCCCTATGCACCAATAAATTCCAATAAAATACAGATAAATAAATGCATTCAATGAAAACATTCATTTAACTATTATTTACAGTCAATTTCTGCAACAAAGCCGCCTTCACTATGTACGAAATTAATTTTTTTTTTTTCTAAATACGAAGCTTTTTCCACTTTTTTTATCGCTAGAATGGGACAGTTTTGAGTTTAATTTAAACTTGCTCCGCTGCAATTTTATTTGCAGACAAATAGCTATTAAGCTTTAAAATTAAATGCTTTTATATTTTGTTAAATTGCTTTTAATTTTAAGCCAGACTTCAAGAGTCTTAATGATGTTTGACGACACTGCGCTGTGAATTAATGTAAAAGTCACGGTATTATTTTAATCTGTTAAATTGCATGTTCCAAATTAAATCTTTGAAAAATTGCATTTTGCCTTTGCATTGTAGCGAATGTTATGCGTACAAAAGAGTACAAAAATTTATTTGGACAAGTGAAAATGTCATGTGATTCCCACAGGAGGACGTGTGCAAATTAAAAACCCCGAGCATTGCAAGGAGGAAATGGGAAATATAGAGTTTAATTAGATTTTTCTACATTACCCGTGCTTCCATGTTGCCTTGTGTGATACTTGATACGAATAAGATCTAATTAAGTACTTTGTAGTGAAAAATTTCTCCACGAGCTGTCAGAAATTTAGTCCGAAAAGGTACTTTGTAGGCAATAAAATTAAAAGAAAATATTTTGTTTTTATTTTTTTAACTGACGTATGGACATTAACGGTAGTATTACCTTTAAAGGTTCTTTGGAAATGTATAAGAGTTTTTTTATAATATATATCTATCAATGTTCAATATTATGTTAAAAATAAATAAAATTTAACAATATACATTATTTATTAATGCACATATATCCTTTCATAGCGATGAATGTTATCTTAATCCAGTGTATTTATTTTTATTTTATTTATATATTCCTTTTTTTTTACTTTTTTCGATTATTTTATTTTTTTTCATCAGCGGTAAGCTGCCTTTATTTTCTCTGTACTTCCCAAGGTAGACTGGTAGAGAGCGCTATTAAGCATAAACCTCGCCTTTTGTATTTCATCCTTATTTGTTTCAATAAAATTAAATAAATAATTAATAATTTCTCTACGAGACTACCTATCTTACGACGATATAGGTACTTATCTTAATACAAACACACGAGCAGAAGCCAGCATAGGAATAAATAATAAAAATTAAGATAGGTATAAAAGCCAGGATAGGTATAAAGATAGGTATAAAAGCCAGGACCTCATTAATTCCCTACAAGTATACAAGAGAAAGGATCAAAGCAATTCCTTTCTTTATAAAGGGTTCTTGTTTTTGTAATTCTATCTAAATATATTATACGTATCAGCCTACGTTCGTAAAGCCACCCTTTGTATTTCGGAGACGTAAATTACAACAAGAATTTCCCCTTCCCAGGTGAAAGAAATTAATCTTTTCCTCCCCCATTAATAACAGATCACGCAGTGAAATGTGCCCTTAACGCCGTGTAAGTTTCCCATGTTCAATAATGTTTGAATGCTGATCGCGATTTGCAATCGGTTGAGTTTCTCTACCTTCTGTAATAGTGAAATATTAGCTTAGCTATGCCATGGTTGGATATGCTCTGAATCGTTAAATAAGTTTTGCCTTTTAATAACGGAAACATGGATAGTAATCTTACATGCCTACAAGTCGTCCATTGCATCTTTGAAAACCCATGTGGGATCTGCCAAACCGCCCATGGACAATGTAGTAACCTATAGATTAAAAGAGCATATGGACCTTTCACTGTACATTGCACGATTTAATACACTCATTTATCGCTGATATTTTCGTAACATTAATTGTTAGCGGTAGTTAAATTTAAAAGCAATCACAAAGACAAGTTAATCTACCCTTTCAATACTTATACAAAAACACGTAAAACAAGCTCCCCTTTACACACGTGGATAATTTGCACAATTCACCTCCAGACAGGATATTAATCTATCCAACGCCATTAATAACAAACGAGGCAATAAAATGTGCCCTTAGTGTAAAATATATCCGATATCCAATAAAGTTTAAATCGCGCTCGGGGTAAAAGCGCTCGGCACGCAGGGTCCATACAAACATTCATTCTGTCGCGGTGAGAATCTCCCGAAACAATATTACGGCCATAAAGAACGGAACGGTGCGGAAAGAAACGAGGGTGCTTCGAGGAGTAATGAAAAATCTCCCTCCTCATATAAAAATTGTAGTCCCCATAAACTTAAAACCATATTTTCGGAGGACGGCGCTTGCGTTTGAACAATACTGTTTGTGGGAGATAGGTAAAGTTTTACGGGTACAATACGTGTGAGTATTGATCACATTCTATTCAACCGCGACATAAAGACGACACTGTTAAAATAATAAAGTGCGCAACAAAGAGCGAAGTGTTGAATGAACTCATGACATGAGTTATCAAAATCGCTGGAGATCTTTTAAGAAAGTGCGTTTACACTTTAGCGCGGTCAATGCTCCCTATCTATTTATACCACGCGACATGCTCATATCGTATATCAAACCGCGCTGGACATCCACGATCCTTCATCAGATGTATAAAGTGACGACAGCGCGACGCGTCGCCGTCGGCTCAAGGCTGTTTACACTCGATCCACTTTTTATTGCGCTCCTTGAATTGAATTCTACAATCTTCAGTCTCTTATCTTTAGGTTCGTGACTCCTGCTTTATCTCGTAAATTATATGAGTATGAGATATACAATATATGTAGATGAGATATTCTAGGAATCGTCACTTCTGAGTACATCGAAAACCAAACAAGCATTCAATAATAAAGTACCTCTTGCTATTGATAATAGGTATTATGTACACTTAAGAGTATTCAAAATTATGCAGTATAATTAAAATTCCTGTTTAAGCTGTCGTCGAATACAATCAATTCAAAGTACACGTGAGAAGCCATGAAAACTAGACGGTTAAAGAAAACTTTGGCGCCCAGAGTTATGAGAAAGTTGCTTCACGTTTTAACATTCGACGATGCAAAACTTTTAAAATTGAACTTCGTATGGTTTCGTTTGTTTTTAATCAAGCAAATAAATTTACTGGGCATCTACTGAACATTTCCTCTAACCTTCTATTAATGACTTCCACTGTATTGCAGGTTGATGCTCACCAGTCCTTATAGTTGTCATAAGTGCGTGAAAGTAGGTCTACTAAAATAAATCAACTTATCTAAGCACAAAAGCATATAAAGAAGCATAAACCCTGGCCTTTTAAACAATCATTAGTATGCACAGTGCTGCTTCGCACAAATTGTCCTTCTAATTTGTACAAAAAGCTTTATTTACATGATTGCGGAGAGCTAAACCGAGATTCTACCAAAGAACCTCAAAAACAAGATTACGCTCAAAATTTAAATATCTGTAACGACGAAGTAGATATTTTGTTTGCTTACATTCAACCACTTTGCGGGAATGTTAAATATTCATTCACTGCTTATTTTGCCAATTTCAGAGATATTCCACTTTTGCTTTCTCGTCCAAAGAAAATGTTTTGTTATCTGTAAATCAACATACCATATCATATGTAAGAATTAATTCGCTAGACTTGAAAATTTTAAAATTTTGCATTTTTATTTCTGGCAAGTTTAAAATCCGTGCCAATCGTTGCCCTCGTAATTGTACCTACTGTTACTTTTGTGAGATATCTATATACTAATACCGTGTGAATGTTCGCCCAAGTACTAAGTAACTATCGCAAGTACATAACGGTTAAAACGAAAATATCAGCTACGTGTGTAAATTTAATTTTTACAAAATAAATGAGAGAAAAGCAAAATAAATTTTTCTTTTCTCTGAACAATAAAATCCTCACCTTTTTTTGTAGGTAGAGAGGTGCAGGCAGCGGGAAGATTTACAGCAAATAAGAACGGGCAAAAACACCACATATCGATCGCCGCACCTCATGTGTTCGGGTTAGTAAGTAACAACCCCAAGGAGAAATGTTCCCTTCGCCGTTAATTCCAATTCCCACCTTCATTTCCGGAATACCAACAGGAGGAAACTCCGCGACAGCTTCCGAGAAGTGACGTGGGGTTGCTTAAAGAATAAATACCGCGTTAGATCCGTTTGTAGTAAAAAGTTGTATAAATAATGGAAAAGGAAATACCTACTGAGATTTTCGTAAACGTGCATAAAATACGTGTGCCGCAGGAAGACACAATGCTTTATGATTTTATTTTACTGGTACCGAGAAGTTTGAATTTTATAATTGGCAGGTAAGTTATTGTTGTTTCATTACTGTACTTATTTACATACTATGACTGGTATAATATATACATAATAGTCTGGTAAAGAATGCTAAGTCCTCCTTTTATACCAATATGTTTTAGGTATAATAAAGTTTTAATCAATAAATAAGTTGCGTCGGTACTTCGAATATAATTTTCTTCTGAATCTCTTATATGGAGTTTGCTCCAGTACGTATGCTATTTAGACTGACAAACAAGTCGTTAGTAGGAGTTTTAATGGGTCATCAGGGTCATAAATAATTCTGCTTTTCCATTCTTTCGTTTATTCTTGGAATTTTCTT
>DWAV01000476.1:0-19625 GCA_018231305.1 Noctuana lactifera
TTGCATTATTTTAAAATAGTGTTATTATTTTATTAATAAAGGCTTGGAAAATCCTAATTGCTATTACAATCTGCAAATTAAAAAATGAAACTCTGAAACAATTATTTTTAAAAAAAGATAAAATTATTAGTGTTTATTAATATCACGGAATGGGGAATACTTGTGAGTACTAACTTTACAGAATATTACAATCAGTTAATGGCTGAAGTAACTTTAATTACGAATGTTGAAAAAATTTCTGATACAAAAAAAGATTGGTTGTATACATTATTAAAAAATTTAAAAACTTTTAATACAAAACAAATTAAGCTGCAACAACATGAAGGGTTAATTTACCAAATTATGCGTATTATTAATCATAGTACGGAATTTATTCATAACCGTATTAGTAATGCCCTTAATGAATATCGCAAATTATATCGACAACATTTTAAAGTTAATTTAAACATGCGACAAGAAAATTTACGAATTTTTGAGTATTGTGAAAAACAACTACCAACTAATTATGGCAACAAACTTAAAATTTTACGAGAATCAATCATTAATTATTATTACTTAAATTATTTAAAAGATAAAATTGAAGAAACATTAAAAATTATTAGTTTGTCCGCACGAACATTATAAAAAGAGTAATTATGTCCTAATTACTCTTTTTATAATGTCAAAATTGTTCATCATCTCAAATTTTATTTGTACTATGCTCATTAATCCGAACAAAAACAATTGCTAACGTAATTCCCATTATTGTTGCAACAGCAATTTGAATTGCATCAGCAATTAATTCAACAATTGCAACATCAGGCCCAAATAAGAAATAACTATACAAAACATATAATAATAACATTAAAGAACTAACAAAAATAGCACCATGGCGACTTAAAATGCGAGCACCAAAATAAGTAATTAAAAACATTAAAATTCTAATTAAAATTGAAATAGGAATAAAAATAAAACCGCCGGTAACAAGATCAATAATTGTTACATACAAAATACCACTAATTAATAACATTGGACCTTTGATTAACGTTATTAAACCTAAAAACAACCCATCTGCTAACTGAATAATCCCTTTACCAACACCAAAATTGAACTGAATAAATTGGAAAATATAAGCAATAACTACTAACAAAGCAGTAATTAATCCTGTTGTTGCTAAATATTTTAGTGATTTTAAACGATACATTTTAAATAAAAATATTTCCAACCATAATTTCTGACGAGGCATTATGATAGTAATTTTTAGCATCAGTTACTTTTTTCCCCTCGTGTTGTAAACGCGTAATTAGCAAATAACCATCTTCAACTTTAACTTTAATCCCTAATTTTGAAATATCAATAATTGTCCCATTTACAAAATCAGCGTCTTTTTCCGCTAATGGCTCTAAAGTAATCATTGCTTGGTGCAATTTATAATGAATATTATTAACAGTTGTATAAGCAATTGGTCATGCATATAATCCACGAATTTGGTCAACAATTTTTTGTTTTGGTAAAAACCAATTTACTTTTTCTTCATCACGTGTAATATTATAAGCAAATGTTGCTTGACTATCATCCTGTGGTGTTCCTTTAATTTTACCAGTAATAATATCTAATAAATATTTTTCAATCATTGTGCCTGCTAAAACCATTAACCGGTCATGCAAAGATGAGGCTGTTTCAGTGGCACTAATTGGAATTGCTGTTTGAACATACATTTCTCCTGCATCCATTTTTTTAATCATTTTCATTAGTGTAATCCCTGTTTCTGGCTCACCATAAATAATAGCCTTATGAATAGGCGCCCCACCACGTAATTTTGGTAATAATGAAGCATGAACATTAATACAATTAATACGTGCTAATTTTAAAATTCGCTCTGGAATAAATTGCCCATAAGCACACGTTACAATAACATCTGGTTGGAAAATTCCTAACTCTGTATAAAGATCATTAATTTTTTCTGGTTGAAAAACAAAAATCTGATTTGTTAAGGCAAATTCTTTGACTGGGGAAAATTGAACGAGTTGCTGACGTCCAATTTTACGATCAGGTTGGCTAACAATTCCAATTATTTCAATTGTTGGCGCTAACTTTTGTAAAGCTTTTAAAACAGCTGTTGCAAAGATTGGCGTTCCCATAAAAATTACTCTATATTTATGCATCTTTTTTCCCTCCCTTAATTGGTGTTAAAGATCCCATTAAACGAACAATATGTTGATAAATAACAACCATTGCTAATGTATCCCGATTACAATATTTTAACATTTCTCCTCGAAATAATTTTTGTCAAATGGTGATTGGAATATTATTCTCCACCCGGCGACGAAAGATTTCACTCGCCATATCACCTTTTTGTACCTTTAATGCTTGATAAGTAAATTGATTATCAAATGCTGGTTGTGTTTTTTTAATTGAAGCTGAACCATAAAATTCTTTTTTATAAATCATAAAGTCCTGAAAAAAATCCATTAAATCAATTGTTTTATTTCGAATAATCCTTAATTTTTTTTGTCAATCTTGATAAGTTGTCATAAGTTCCTCATTGCGACTTTGATTAATTAAGATTGTTAAATAACTAATTAATTCGGCTAAAACCTTACATTCAAAACTCTTATAATAAGCAACACAAACCCCTCCGCCATGTCTAAATAAATCAGTAACTAAATGTTTAATTAGTGCTAAGCGTGGATCACCTTCACCATCTGCTAAAAAGGCATAATGTTCCATTGTCGTTTCATCTTGATAATCAAAGTGATTATCTTTAATAAGATGGACTGAATATTGAAACGGAATTTGCTGATAAGAATATGAATAATCAAAGCGAGGAACTGCCGCTTTCATTGTTTCAAAATCATACATATATATTGGATACTGATACTGTTCTAAAATTTGATTAATAATAGCAACCTTCTTTGGATTAACAACTGGGGCATTATCTTGAACAGCAAGAATTTGGCGTTGTTGTTTTTCTGAAAATAAAATTAGCTTTTTTTGTCACGTTGATTGTTTAAAGGTAAATGGTAACACAATATCTTTTAACAAATCAATGTGTTCTTGATATTTTAATAATGTCTTTTTTTCCATCCCACGGGTTAACTCAAAGACACTATGATGCGGTGGTAAATAACTAGTAACATGTTGGCAATAACCATAACGATCACCTTTTCCATTGAAACATTGTTCCATGCTAAATAATGGAAAAATTGTTTCAACTGGTTGCATAAAATAATGTTTAATTAAAGCTAAATCATCAGTAATGATGCGATTCTTTTCAACACGTTTGGCAAATTGTCCAGTCATTATTTGCTGACAAAATTCTAATAAACTAATAGCCGGCAAGGTTTTAGTTGGCAATTTATAATAATCTTGAAACATAAACAACTGGTCATCATCAATATCACCAATCCGTTGATACTCCGAATTTAACAACATTAACGAAACCCGACTAATTGTTAAGCCTGCCCCAGTTAAAACATAATACTGATAGGCAACATCATAACCATATTCATCCTTAACATCCTTGTCAACATACATTTGTACTTCTTTATCATATTTCCGACCAGTTGAAGCTTTAACCTCAATTAAATGATAAGTACCATTTGGAAGTTTCTTTAAAATATCACACTTTGTAATACAATTGTTATAAACAAAAGATGGTTCAAAATAAACATCATAGTTTGGATTTGCTAACACTTCAGTTGTCTTTGCAAAAGCAATTTTCTTGCTGTAATGTTCTAAATTAAAATAGGTATAATCACGCATAAAATATTCACGCGCGCGTTGGCCAACTTCATTCCCATCAGCAATTGTTTCACCGGGATAAAAATCAATTTGAACATCTGACATCGTTGTTTGAATTTCATCTGGTAAAGTTCGAACATCATTACTATCCGTGTCCTCAGCTGCTGGTCAATAAGTTTCTAGCGCTAAATCATACAAATGTGGTTGAAATAAACCTTTTCCCTTATCATTTTCATCATCATCAATAAAAATAGTTTCATCAATTTTGGCACTGTTAATATTATCTTGCAAGTCAAAAAAGACCGAAATTTTTTGAGCTGTCACTCATTCTTGCACTGTTTTTAAATTACTTCGTGAAGCTAATGTTCAAGCAATTTTAAAACATTTTTTAAATCGTTTAAAATCTTCTTTTTTTAAAGTGATTTCTAAATCCATTATTGCACTTCACTTTCGTTATTTCGGATTTGCTTTTTAAAGACAAAGAAAATAATATAGAACTTATTTTCTAGGGACAAATTTCTCTGGTTTTGGTTTTGGGCGTTCATCAACAGGAAGTTGTCCAGCTTTTCGCAATTTCCGTTCTTCTTCACGCTTTTTAAGCATTTCAGCACGATGTGCTTCATATTCTTTTCTTGCCGCAATATTTGCTGCTTTTTTTTCTTCTTTTGTTAACTTAACTTTTTTTTCACTAATTTCAATTCGATGTTTTGTTTCTTCTAAATCAATTTCTTGGTTAACAATTCAAGTTGTTTCATATTGTTTTTTACTATTTTTTTTTGAAATACCTTCAATTTCAAAAGCTTTTTGTTCTAAAAAAGCATTTGTTTTTGCTTCATAAATATCAACAATAACATCAAAAATATCGCGATATTTAAATTCTTTTCCTTTACGAGCAATAACTTTTTCATATTCTAATCTTAAGTTTTTACGATTATCAGTATCTTTAATATATTGTTTAATTTTATCTTTAACTTGTTTTTTTCGTTTTTCTCGTTCAATGCGTTGTGCTTTTCGTCCCATAATTGAAGAAACAATTGCAAAAATAATAACTGCGACTACAATTACGACTAAAATCACATTCATTGTCATACTACCACCCAAAAAATTTGACATTATTATCTAAACTCCTTTTTTACTTTACTATTATTATGCACTATTAGCGATAATTTTTCAATTGTTTTTAATTTCCCAAGTTGTTTTCCTGCTTTTCACTCTGAACTAAGCAAGGAAAACATTATGATAAACATCTTGCACATCATCAATGTCATATAACATATTTAACATTTTTTCAAATTGTTCAGCGTCATCACCATGTAAAGTAATCCGGTCATGTGGAAGTATTGTAATTTCTGCCATTTGAAATGTTGTAATCCCGGCTTGATCTAATGCCGTTTTAACACTATTAAATGCTGTTCCTGGCGCATAAACAACAATTTGTCCATCTTCAGCAACAACATCATTAATATCACAATCTGCTAGTAATAATAATTCTAATACTTCTTCAACCGTTTTACCTGTAAAAGCAAACACTGCTAAATGATCAAATAAATGCACGACAGCCCCATTAACTCCTAGTTTACCACCTGTTTTAGTAAAAGAATTGCGTACTTCTGCCACAGCGCGGTTAACATTATTTGTCAATGTATCAATAATAATTGCACTGCCCCCTGGTCCATACCCTTCATAACGAATTGCTTGGTAATTTTCATTATCGTTTCCAATTGCTTTTTTAATCGCACGTTCAATAACATCACGTGGAACTTGTTTTGCTTTTGCTTTATCAATTGCATTCCGTAACGCTAAATTAGCATTGGGATCAACACTTACTTCGCGTGCTGCTAAATAAATTTCTCGAGCAACACGATTATATAATACTGCTTTTTTCGCAGCTGTTGCTGCCATTGACTGCTTGCGAACTTCAAATGCTCTTCCCATTTTTTCTCTCCTTTACCACCTAATTTTTTCTTATATATTATACCGTAAAATTAAATAAAGTTAGTGATGATAAACCATTAAGTATCCATTTTCTGCACCATAATATTGAGCAATTGTTCGAATAATCTTAAACTCATGCTTTAAATATAATTGTTGAGAAACCAAATTATGTTCATTTACTTCTAAAAAAATTTGTTGATATGAAAAATGTGTTAGAATATATTTTAACATTTGTTGACCATAACCTTGATGGTGATGACGCTTTTTAACTGTTAAACGTATTAATTCAAAATCATCCCCACTATGCATTAAAATAAAATAACCATAGAGATTATTTTTGACAATTAATTTATAAACAAGATAATTTGTGTTATTAATCATTTGAATTAAATTACGATATTTATAATAATTATGTGGATAATTTTCTTGTTCTAATAAAAATAATAATAAAGCATCACTATTATTAACTGGTTTTAAAATAACCATTTAACTTCAATCCTTTTTTAAATACTGTGGCTCTAAAGCAAAAATATCTTTAACTAATGTAAAATGCTTTTTTAGAACAAGATAATTTTGAACAAAATCAATTTCTTGTAAATCATAACTAAACTCATAACCTGGAAATTGCTTTGTAATTTCAATACAAGTTTCATAATCAAGAACTTGCCTTGGAATCACCTCTACACCATTACTAATTACTGCAAAATACCGTTTTCCACTCCGCGCATCAAGCATTGAAACAACATTATCTAGCCCAGCCTGATAAAGTAATGTATTAATTGTATAAACATTAATTGCTGGATTAATTACTTTAACTGTTTTCACAATCGTCATTGGAATCCGAACACCAGTATAACTACCTGGACCAGTTGTTAAATAAAAATTATTAATGTCTTTTAATTTTAGTTGATGTTGACCTAATAACTGGGTAATTTTTGGTAATGTTGCTTCAGTATGACGACGAGCATGGTTTTGGTAAACTTGACCAATGATTTTTTGTTCTTTTTCTAAAATTAAAATTAAAAAATCAGTACTAGTATCAATAAATAGATTTAACATCTTATCCCTCTTTTCCTAATGCGCTTTGTAAATGTTTATTGTTGGTTTTAATCGTAAAAATTCGTTCATCCTCATTAATTATCTTAATGGTAATTTTAATTACCTCGTACTTTGAACTTAACTGGTTACTAATTCCCGCTGGTCATTCAATAATATTAATACTATCAGAAAAATGTTCAAAATACATTTCTCACTCTTCTTCTTGTTCTAAACCTAACAATCGATAGCAATCCATATGATTAATAATAATCTGCTGATTTGTCCTATACTGTTGCATAATTAAAAACGTTGGTGAAGTAACAGGAGTAGTTACCCCTAACCCTTTTAATAAATATTTTGTAAAAGTTGTTTTCCCAGCGGCTAAAGGTCCATCTAATAATAAGCATAAATTAGGATGTAAAAACGGAGCAATTTTTTCAGCTAAAAGTTTTGTTGCTATCTCATTTTTAACAATTATTTTCATCAATATCCCACTTTCTTTTACTAATTATATCTAGGAATTAATTATTGTGCTAGACTTTTAGAAAAATATGTAATAATTAAAGTGCAGAAAAATTAGAAAGGTTGTTATAAATAAATGAAAGATATTTTAATTATTGGGGCTGGGCCGGTTGGATTATATGCTTGGAGTTGTGCTGGCATGTTAGGATTAAGTGGCTATATAATTGAAGGAAATAATAGTCCTGGTGGACAACCATGAGAATTATATCCAGAAAAACCATTATATGATATGCCTGGATTTGGTGAAATCAAAACTAAAACATTTATTGAGAATTTAATTAACCAAGCAAAAAAAAATACGGGGCAAATAAGATACATTGGTAAAACTAACATTAGTAATATCCTTACAACAACTGATGGATTTACTATTACTTTAACAACTAATGAAACATTTACAGTTAAAACAATTTTAATTACAAGTGGAAATGGTGTTTTTACCCCCATTCGCCTAGAACATCTTGACCCTCACCAAGAATATGAAAACTTATGATACGCTGTTAAAAACCCAACTCTTTTAACAAACAAGAAAATTGTTATTCTTGGTGGTGGTGATAGTGCTGTTGATTGGGCAAATCATTTGATTGAAGATAACATTAGTAAAGATGTTACAATTATCCATCGTCGAACATTATACCGAGCTAAAGAAAACAATGTCCAAAAATTACAACAAAATAAGGTGACCGAATTAAAACCTTATCATGTTAAAACAGTTGAAACAATTGATAATAAAATTACCACTTTAACATTAATGCATGAAACAACACATAAACTATTAACTATTACAGCTGATTATTTTATTGTTCAATATGGAGCAAAAGTTGCACCAACAATGTTGCAACAATTAACTTTAACAACAACTCCAATGCGAAAAATTATTATTGCACCAACTGGGCAAACAAGTCATCCTCATATCTTTGCGGCTGGAAATAGTGCTTATTATGAAGGAAAATATTATAATATGGTAACTGGATTTGGTGAAGCTATTAATGCGCTTTATAATATTACAAAAATTATTCATGGTCAAAAATACCATCCTGGTTATTTAAGGGATATTAAAAAATAAGTTAGTAATAACTTATTTTTTTAGCCTGTTAACTTATAAATTTCTTTATTAGGTTCATCCTTCTCTATTTTTTTCGTATTTTTACGTAAAGTTTCTTCTTGTTCTCACATTTTTTGATATGGCATTTCTGGTTCCGTTAAGGTAATAAAATCATCTTCATATTTTTTACGACGTAGAATTCGCATTTTATCTTGGCGTTTAGTTCAAATTTTATAAACAAGTGGTAACCGTAAGAAGATCGCAGGAACAGAACCGGGTGCTCAAAAGATTGAATTGGCAAAAATAACAAACAAGGAAGCAAATATTAAACCAAAGAAGAAATTTAATAATTTTTGTCATCCTCAAACTGGCTGTAAATCAATATTATAAATTTGATTAGGATTATGTGTTTTTGATAAAAATAAATAATTAACTAAAATAGCAATAATCATTGGCACTAACAAAATCATTCAATTTCGAAAAACGCCTTTAAAGTTACTATTATAAGTTAAAAATATTCAATTATAACATCATAAGTATAAAAACCGTAAAAAACTCATTAAGCAAGTAATAATTAAAATACTATATAATGCAGCTGCTAAATTATTAAAGCCAAAACTTCATAGTAAAGCACTAAAAAAACAAAAGACAATGTTAAGACAGCCAATAATGAAAGTCGGAATTGCGGTTTGTTTATAATTTGCTTTAGCATATACCAAAACATTTGCAGGTTCAGCTAAGACAATAAAAACAGAGCTTAAAGCAACTAATAAGGAAAAGGTTGGCTGATAAAAGATGCTTTTAAAAATTTCACGTTCCTGTGATGTTCATGGATTTAATGTTGAATCACTAGTTCTAATTTGTTCAATAATTTTTGGCGCATACAATGTTGTCACAAAATATGATGATAAAATAAACTGGTTAACAAACAAGAACCCAGCTATCATAAAAGCGTATGTTTCAAATTTCATATAACTCTGTCAATCAACCCGACCATTTTTTGCTGTTCATGCGGCAAAAAACTCACGGAAGGAATTAATTAAAATCATCATAATGCTACGAACTCCAACCGTAATTGTCATATATAGCGATAAGGTTGATGATATTCGTAACCCTAATAACAGCGCCGTAATAATAACATCACCGTTAATTAACAATGTTTCGCCAATATTTTTAAACACAACAATATTACTTGATTTAACTAGTTGCATGTTATCGCATTGGCGAGCAATACGAACTCAAGGATAATGTAACTTAATAAATAAATAAACTAAACTTCCTTTCATAACAGAATAAAGTAAGAAAATTAAAAAGACAAAAACAGGATCCACTGCAATTGAAATTAAGTAGAAAACAATTGAATATGAGATTAAATCACAAATCATTAAAATTAAACGACGTAAATGATTATTTTGATCAGCTTGCATTAAATTTTCATATGCTGCCGTTCAAAATAATGCAATTAATTTTTTTGACCCAATAATAAATACAATTAAAATCATTTTTCATAACGGATAACTAATTGTTTCATCATTTTGTAAAATACTAAAATTCTTTTCAAATAAATAAATATAAGCACTATACCCAAGAGCAATGGCAATTAATAAAATAATACCAATGTACCCTGATATTTTATATTGATGCTTTGCTGTATTAACCATTTCATTTGCTTTAATTCAATCTTTTTGTAACAATGGTTTTACTAAAAAAATAACAGTAATGGCTCCTAAGCCACCTTCCACTGTTCCTAAAAAAGCAACAATTGCAACGCTATTCTTTACAAACCCATTAAACTGCGAACCATAACTACGAATTAATAAATACATTAGCGTAAATTGAAAACATGTTCCAATTAACGAAATAAAAGCCCCGATTAAAATACTAAAAATTCCTCTTCTTGTTGACAATTACTTCACCTCGTTCCTAATATTTTTATTTTATAATATTTTCTGGAATTTTAATAATCTTTTCATTTAAATAACTCAAATGGTCTGGCAATTGATGAAAGATTAAGGTTGTTGCATATAAAGCAATCATATACTTCTTTGTTTCTTGTTTTGCTCCATATTTAACATCATTAATAATGGGGTGATGTAAATAACTTAATGAAGCCCGAATTTGATGCTTACGGCCAGTTATTAATGTTGCTTCCAATCACGTTGCATTTGATATCTGAGCTTGAATTTTAAAATGTGTTTTAACTACTTTAGCATGTGGTTGATCTGTTTTAGTAAAAACCATTTTTTGTTTATCTTCATCTTTATATAAATAACCACTAAGGGTAAAATCAGTTTCTTGAATAATTCCTTCACACTTTGCTAAATATTTCTTTTCAATAAATTCTTTTTGGTTAATTTTAGCTAATAACAAATCTAATGTAATTTTATTTTTCGCATATAGCACTAATCCTCGTGTTAATTTATCTAATCGATGAACATGGGAAATGACAAATGACTGTTCATCCTGCGGATGATATTCATCTTTTTGGATTAAATAATGTTGCACCATAGCATCTAATGAAGTATGAAACTTTGAGTGCATTTCTACTCCATGTGGTTTATCAACAACAAGAATATTGTCATCTTCATAAACAACTTGTAATGGTAATGGTGCAACATTATTATAAGTTGCTGTCTGGTTTCGTTCTGTTACAACTAAATTTTTATCAAAAATAATAATTTGGTCTCCTAATTGAAGTTTATAATTTCGTTCTTTCATTACTTTGTTATTTACTTTAATTTTTTTATTACGAAATAACTTATAAATAACTGATAACGGAGTTGTTTGAAACATTTTTTTAATAAAATTAAAAATTGTTTGATTAACATCATTTGCTTTAACTGTTAAAGTAAAAACTGTTTTTGGCTCCATACTTCCCCTGTTTTCCTAGTATTAATTATATAATGAAAGTTAACCATTATCCGAAGAAAAAACATTCTAAACTATTATTTTAGAATGTTTATCATTTTTTGCTTTCTGTTTTTCTTCAACTTTTAAGATATTTGCTTTAATTTCTGCAATTTCAGCCACATCTGTAATTTGATTAAATAAATGATATAACATATAATTTTTTTCTTTTTCTTTCAAAAGATGTTTATCGAAGAAAGCGACTGTCTCATCAATTGTTTTCATTAACTCATAAGCTTGTTCACGAGTAATGCTATTATTTGATAATGATTTTTTCACCAATGTTGGTAATTGTGTTACAAAAGCATAGTCTTCCAATGTTTTTTCTTTTTCAGTATAATAGAAAATTCGAAAAGCACTCACTTTTGCTCCAATTGTTTTAATAGCATTACGAACACCAGTAACTTTTGTTGACAACATATTTTTGATAAAGACTGCAATAATAACAGTAATTGTCCCAATTGGAATAATAATTGAAACAATCAAGTCTAAATCAACACCAAATTTTGTTGCAAACATTGCTTTAATTAAAGTATAACCATTTTGAATTAGTAAAACAGTAATAAAGAAACTAAAGTTAGTTGCTTTTCATCATTTATGTGGAACTAAAACTTCTGTTTGACAGTTCAACACGTATCAGAAGAAATATGACACTAAGACTAATAAAATGCCATATATTAAAATAATTAAGGTTGTTAAAAAGTTAAAAAAACTAAAAATTATTGTTAAATTTGTTAAAAAGTTTAAATACATTCGCGGATTAAAAATAACATAATCATTTGGAAAAGTTGTTGATAATCCATAACGAACTTCAAAGCGATGACGTTGTGCTATTTTAATAATAATGACAATATAATAGCATAACGCAATCAAGGCAATCATCCCCGTAATAAATAAATATGAATAAGCCATATTAATATTTGTTGCACGTTGATTTCATGCTGCACTTCAATCGGTTAAATTATTGTTTTCTCCAAAAAAATTAAAGGATAACAATGAAAAATCAATTAATGGATATGTAATACTCATTAAATTCTTATATGTTTCTTGCACTTGTTCAGCTGATTTTTTCCCAGCCGCAATTTCTGCTAAAGTTTTTGAAACATCGTTTTCACTATTAATCCATCACGTTCATTAATAAATAAAATTAAAAATGTAATAATTACGGCAGTATAAATAATCCAAAAAAGCATTGAAACTAAATACTGCCAATCAACTAATGCTTTTAGTTTATTGGGTTTTATCCTTAGCATCACCTATTTTCTATCTTTTTTTTTTTTTTGTAAATTGTAATATGAAGTAGGAAAAAATCAACTCAGAAAGGAGTTGATTTTTTCCTACTTCATATTACAATTTACATTTTAAATAAAACTATAACTTTAAATGTTAAATTTTTAATATTATTTTGATAATAGATGTTAATTTGTTTGTACTATAAAAATTGTGACCCAAAAAAAATACAAATAAATTCTACTTTATGCAATATATTTTATATCAGTTGCAATTTTTTATTATATTTCAATTAGATAAAATGAAAAGGAGTTAATAAGTTTTGTAATACGTCTTTTAAAGATAAGTGACTGATTTTTCATTTATTTTACAAGCGGTAATATAAAGCATGGAAAAACAACTTAGGAAGTGGGTATGTAAAAAGTGTACATAAAAAATAAATTATTTTAGGATTAAACTATTTTACATTATACATTAAAATAAGGGCTTACTGATAAAAACCAGTAAACCCTATCTTTTAAAACCACTAACAAAAGTAAAGTATGAACCAACACTAATTGTACTAATAAAAATTAAAGTACCAAAAATTGGTTGATAAATTGAGGTAAATGCTAAACTCCGATCCACAGAAGGGACAATTAAGAAAAAGCCGTTTGAATTATAATTACTTTGTGTGTAAAATATATAAACAATTCAAGTAATATATTTTTGTGGAATAAAATAACCAATAATGATTGCTGGTGTTGTCGTTGCATATGATAAATCAATTAAAAAGTCACCGAACATAAAAGATAAAATAAAAATTAAAATATTAATTGTTTGTACGATATAAATATTTTTTAATGAACCAGCAACTAAAAATGCTAAGAAAAACATTAATAAAATATTTAAAATAATACCAAAAATTCAACCAAATCATTGTGAAAACAATGTAATAAAATTAAATCAATTTTGAACAATATGTTCTTGATGGGCTAAATTAATTAAGAATAAATAACCCACGATTAACCAAATAATAACAAACGTAATTGTAAATAAGACAATTAATAAAGATGCCATAAACTGAAGTTTATTTAAACCAAAGTTTTTTAAATACTTTAAAAACACCGAATCGCGTCATTCACAAATAACAAATGAACCTAGAAATATTAAAAACAACGTTGGAATTAAGGTAAAGGATGAAATCATAATATAGCGATTTGTTTTTAACATTTGTTGATATCAAAAGAAATAAACAAAAGTAATTAAAATAATTGGTGCAACAACCATATAAATATATGTTCGCGATGTTTTTAAAATCGTTTTAAACATATAGACAATACAACGATTAAACATCTGATAATTCTGACTAATTTTCATCAATACCTCCTTATGATACCTGAACATTAAAGACAAAACCTGTTGTAGCAATGTTATCGTTATAAACTGGTTTAATCATTAACTGAATGATTTGTTGAGAACTTGTTAAGTCTTTTAAAAAATAATAATTTTGTGTTGTTTCACCAACGCGATATCATTTATTATCTGCAAAATAATATATTGCATAATAATTAAGGTTCCTTACATTTTGACTTTCTCAACTAAAACGAAGATTAAATCATTCTTTGGTTGAATTATGACGTTTAATGGCATATTCAACATTTGGATTAGTAATATCAACACTATTAGTTTGTTGGTTTGTCGCAGTTGTAATGCTAAATTCACCAACATTAAATTTAAATTCTTCTTTTTGTGGTTTAATTTGTAACCCAATTTTTGAAATCCGATTTGTTTTTGTCACATTTCCAATGCGGTTTAAATCAAATGAGATTTTTACTCATCCATCTTTCAATTTTTCAGTTTGGGTTGGACTAAAAGTTTGTCCCGATGATTCTCCTGTTGTTTGATTAGTTGTTGTAATTCAAAAATTAACATTAGCATTACTATTATCATTCGAACCATCATAATAAATAAAACTAGCTTGATGTTGATCACTAATTAAATTAGTTCCCATAATATCTCAATCATAAACTTTACCTTGCTTTCATTTTGCTGGTAAAACTTTTCCTAGCCCATCAAAACCACTACCAATTGCAATTGAATTTCCTTTTTTATAAACATTATCATAATCATACACCCCAGTAATCTCACTAATATTTAAAGGTTGATCCTTTTTTTCTTCATCATAAATTTTCCATTGATAAGTTGGAAGAATGTCTGTTAAGCGCCGATTTGTCCAAGGATAATCATTCGCCACAATAGCATTTCCTTGTTCATCCCGATCAACAAACTTAATTCCACTCCCCATTGAAAAATTAGTCGATTTATTTAAAACTTGATTTTCATCAAATAATGTTGTTCTTTCTTGGACTAAACTCCCAACGCCAAAACTAGTTGAATTATAACCATTGTTTGATTCGTAATCATAAATATTTTGTTTCAGAAAATCATTAACTGGTCCCTTATTTTTTACTTTAATACGTGGATCAGCCGCAAATGCTGCTGCAGTAAAGTCAATTTTTGGATCTAACTTAATATAATCATTACATAACCGATTTGCTTGTAAGCCCGTGTCTTTATTACTAATAAATGTATTTGTTCCTGAATAATGAATCATATTAAATAAGTTTGAAACCTGTGTTGCAAATAGAAAAGCTCTTGTTTCATTATGAAAACCTTGTTTTTTAATTCAATTATAAGCATAGCCCCCAAAGATAGAAGTCCCGTTATCCATATATGATGAAAAACTTGTATAAACATTTGGATTAAATGTTGGACGCCCTGTATGTGCTGATAAAGCATAAGCTAATTGGCGAAAATCATAGATACCATAATATTTTGCATTTGTTCATTCATCAATCATTGTATATAAATCCGATGGACGATAATTTGGATTTTCTTTTAAAAAGGTTCTTGTTTTATCTGGCGTTTCTCCAAAATTTAATTGTACTTGTGTCGGGATAATAACCCCATTTTGTGGATAACCAGTTGTTGTCATTTTAACTGTTTCAGCATCATCATAACCAGTTTCACTTTTTGAAACAGTTGCATCATTACGATAATATATAATTTGTAATTTCTTAATATCGGGGTCTGTTGCAGTTCCAACTTTATAATTAAATTCTTTTAAAATTTGGTACATTTCATTATAATCTAAAATGGTTCCATTAGGAGAACTCCCATTTGCTTCATTGTTAATAAATCAGCCATCAAAGCCATTATATTTGGCAATTTTGATTAAAATATCAACAATTTTATATGTTCCATCAGCATTGCGTGCTAAAAAATCTTTTAACATTTCTCGAGTTAACCCATGATAACCATCTAAAAAGACATTACCATAAATTGGAGTCCCATTAATATGTGCTGCGTCAATAACATCAGCCGGTGGCGGAATGATTGGTCCTTCAAATCATGAACCAGATCAATTAATAAATTCATTTACATATTGTCAGTTCAAGTTAGTATTTTCAAAAGGATTTTTTGTACCAACAATTGTATTATCAAAAGTTCGATGTTTACGAGATGAAAATCCTAATTGATTATAATTAACATTCCGATTTTGTTGTTTTGAATTAACCGTTGCAACAAAAGTACGTTGCTGTAATGGGATTTCTGCTTGATTATATTTTGCATCATAATCTGTTGCTGGATCTCAATTTAAAATTGAATTAAGGCGTAAGTACTTTTGGGCAGCAGAAATAATGCCAAAATCTGCAGCATAATTACCATTTGGCATAAAACCTTTGTTCAACGGTACACCCGTTACTGCTTGCTTACGAATATTTTGATCTCATTGAAAGCCAGTACTAAATTTTGAATAATCCCAATATGAATTTAAATATTGCGGGTTAACTGTTCCTAAATCAACTTGTTCACCTTTACTATTTAAAATATTTTGTAAATTTTTATTATCAAATAAAATACCATCACCATATTCTGAACTTTCTCAATTAAAATTAGGTAACCTTTTTAAATAAATACTACCATCAAGATTTCCAATCGTACAAGCGACAGTTAAAGTAACCGGGGTTGTTATTAATGTCATTAGCCCCAAATAAGTAAATATTTTTTTCATCTTATTTTCCTCTCATTCCTCAATTAAAATAATGCTTTGCCAAATACCCAAATAAAACAGTAAAAACAATCATCCCCAGTAG
Organism: Noctuana lactifera; assembly: GCA_018231305.1. Lineage (NCBI taxonomy): Eukaryota > Metazoa > Arthropoda > Insecta > Lepidoptera > Hesperiidae > Noctuana > Noctuana lactifera. The sequence continues at coordinate 16,537 of DWAV01000476.1, forward strand.
TGGCTGTCAAAGACTAGTAAATGTAATAAAAGAAACGGTATTATAATCCTGAATAATTTGACTAATGCCTAACGGATCCATAAAGTGATAAGATGTAATTAGCATATTAAATCAAATAAAATATTTAGCTGGGCATAAGTAACCAATGATAATGAAAAACCAATGATGATTAGTAATTGTTGGCTGAATTATTACATCTGAAAAAGTAATAAAAAATAAGGTAACAATAGCTAAAATTGCAAATGACAAATTACGACTTGGTAACGCTGTTGCTAAAAAAACATACAAAACAGTTAGAAAAAAAGTAAACAAAACAATTCCAATAAAATATAAGATTCAAATAAATGGTCTAATATTGGATAATAATGCAATTCTAAACCCAAAAATTGGAATTAAAGCATACAAATTATATAACGCAATATTTAATAAAATTGAAGTTGTTGACAATGTTAAATTTAAAAGAAAAATTACAAAAATAACATTATATTCTGTTAAATTAATTAGTTTAATTCGTTTTAAAAAGTTCTTTTTTCGTCATTCTAATAAATAGGCACCTAAATAAAAACTACTAGTAAAAACTGAAACAGACAAAAAATTAATTAAAACTGGTGGTAAAACAGCATAATAACTATAAGTATTTCAAAACCATAAACAAATTGCTGATAAAATGACAGAAAAAAGAAAAACAAACATATATGTGCGGGGATTTGTAAAAATAATTTTAAACAATAAATTATTAGTTTTATTTAATTTTGAAAATAATGGTTTAAATTCAAATTGTATTTTATGATTCATAGCCGACAACATTCTCAAAGTAATTAACTAACATTTTTCGTAAACTACCATTATTTTTAATAATTTCTGTAATTAGTTGGTCACTATAAATTTCACCATCTTTTAAAAGTAAAACCCGGTCACAAAGTAATTCAACTTCTTCTGGAGTATGTGAAACAACTAATAAATTAATTTTTTTTTCATCTTTTCAACTTTTTAAAAAATTAACAAGTTTAATTTGCATTTTTAAATCTAACCCCGTAACTAATTCATCTAAGACAAGAATTTCTGGATCATTTAAAATTGATAAAAAACAATTAAAACGTTGGCGTTGTCCACCAGACAAAGCTGAAATTTCTTTTTTTAACAAATTCTTTAACTCAAAAACCTCAATTAATTTTTGTCCTTCTGAAGTTGTTAAGTAACCACGTCCTTTATAAAATTTAATTAAATCCATAGGAGTTGTTCCTGAAGGCCAATAACCATCTTGAAATTGTACCCCAACAGTTTTTTTAACCTTTTCGTATTTATCATTAACAAACATTGCCTTACCACTTGAAGGTTTCAAGACACCAGAAATAATTTCAACTAAGGTTGTTTTACCACTCCCATTCGCTCCTAAAAAAGCGACTGATTCACTTTCTTTAATTTCTAAATTAATATCTTTTAAAACATGATTTTTCCCATAATGTTTACTAATATTTTCTAAAATAATCATTTTTAATTTTCCCTCCCAAAGACAATGTTATAAACTTTATCAATCATATTTGTCATCACATCATCAAGTTTTAACCGTGGTTTTACTTTTGCTGCAGCAATTGGATCAGGACCTTGTGTTCATAATGGATTCCCATCCTTATCACGAGGAACTAATGACCCAAATACATAAAAATCAACATCAATTGATTTTTCAATTGTTCGGCCTAAATCTTGAATCCAAATTTTTGCTCATTGAAAATAAAATCCTGCTTGAAAATACTTCATAACTCATAAGTTTAAATACTCATTCGGATTAATATTATTATTAGTTGGATCAAGAATTTGATTAATTGATACTTCAATAAAATATGACCATAAACTTAAAGCCATAAATTTTTGCATATCATAAGAAAAAACAATCTTTTGCTCAATATAATCATTAATTTCAGCAAGGGGCAGACCAATTTCATCATAACCAGGTTTACCAATGTTGCCTTCCGCTATATCACGATATTTATAATATTCATCACGATAAAAACTATAAAAACCATCCATCATTTTCTCATTTGTTGCAACAATTTTTTGTTGAGTATCATTATATAAAAATTGTCAAATTTTTAATTGACTAATATCTTTTGCTGGTCAACCGCGACTTGGTTCCACAATTTGTTTTAAGTTATCTGATGTTTTAAAACTATTATTTGTAAAAAAATTAATAATACTAGCAAGTGGAATGATTAAAAATGAACTTATTAAAATAGCTCAGAAGTATTTTTTCATATTTTTTTTCCTTTTGTTTAAAGTGCTTTAATAATTTACAAACTGTTCATATTGAACTATGCTTAATTATGACAAAAAAAAAAAAAAAAGCAAGTAAATGGTAACCCTACTTCAAAAATTACTGCTTCTAATTTTGCTCGATGTATACCCCTAAATGAGGACAAAAAAAGATAAAATACTATTCAGGAGGAATTTACACAATGGCACAAAAAGAACAAAAATTTAATAAATATGACCAAGAATTAAAAAATCAAATTATACAATATTTCTATCTTAGTCATTATTCATACAAACTAATATCAATAAAATATTCGATTCCAATTGAAACATTAGCAACATGAATTAGTCATTATATTCAAATTTTTCACTTAAACAATTTATCTATTATTAAATTTGCATTAGAATTATTGTTACTTTTTTTAGGTTTTGGGCAAGAACATGTGTGAGATTTTACTTTCACTTTGCATTTACTTTTTGCCTTTTTTTCTACCTCCTTAAATAAATAATATCAATATATCAAAATATATAATTGTTGCTTTAAAACAAGTATGTAATAACATACAAGAAAATTTAAAACGCTAAAAACTATTAGCAAATTAAATATTTTTGTACAATTATTGAATTAATAAACTTAATGTACTTAACTTACACTTATATTTACAATTTATATACAACTAATACACATTTACATTAAATAATTAAACTTTTTATTTCATTAATTATTTTTTCTTCATTGATTAGTTTGTGAATATGCTACATCACCTTGTGAAAATGAAGCACTACCAGTTAAATCATTAACTCCTTTTGGTAAATATCAATTTATAACTGCTAATAAA
>DWAV01000477.1:0-19619 GCA_018231305.1 Noctuana lactifera
CGTTGATCCATCAGCTTTTTCTATAGGGACTTGCAAGAGACCTTACAAATCTTACAATATGATTTGGAGCAGGCACTCAACGGCGACGTCGTGCCTTTTGACTTAGCCTACATCCGAGCACAGAGGAGGCACTGAAACACAAAATTCCGGAGCTTCCTTTCCTTACAGAGGACACCGTGCTCTTCTGTGTTAAGTTGTTCACTGTGCCTCGTTGGAGTCAAACAAAGATGCGGAACAAAGCGGAGAGAGCTGCCTTTGTGCGGTGCGGACACGTCGAGTGCCCTACTTGACTCCAGCATCGGAGTCGGTGGCATCGTCCGCGACTCACGGCGTCCAAAGATTAATTACATATTTATTGTTAAGTTGTACAATATTTAAACAATTTCTACCGATAGTGGATAGATAAATAATACAATCTAAGAATGCCACATTAATTTAATTGGCAATAATTAAAATATACTCGTACAAGTGTAAATGTTAACATAAAGAACCTTAGTCCCTAGGACCTAATTGAAGGTGAACCTTCAACTTGAAAGAAGTTCAATTTCAAAAGTTGGGATAATTGTATTAAATGATAGATCTGAAATACTCTTAACGAATGAGTCACTATTCACCTTTATATAAAGCAAAGGTTATTTATTCATTTATTAAGGCATCTTACGAATAAGCAAAGGCTTTTTCAGTCCTAATGATAGCCTTATTGTTATTCCCCAGTGAAAGAAAATACAATTATCTCCCTCTAAATAGTACAAAAACTAGAATTAGATAGACTTTAGCAGTAATATCTGCTGACCAAAGGCAAATTGGCAGAGAAAGCTTGAGTATTGAGTCCGCTTTTTGTACCATTTTTTTTTTAATTTAGTACAATAAATAATAAATAAATAAAATAAATAGGTGGAATAATTAGGGAGAGCGTGATTTATTGAGCGTGGTTTTGTTAAAGGGGTTAAAGTTAGTAAAGAGAAAGAAATTTTTAACATGACAAACGTAAGTATTTCGGGTCAGAAGTGTTCAATATTATAAATCCTATAATAAATTTTTCTCAATGACCCGAGTGTCTAACTGTTACACGATTACGGTGGGCCAGTGCACCAACCGCGTTCGTTAATGGCGATGTTTTATTGGCTCGCCCTAATTGCCACCCGTCCCGCAGTAACGACGTTTTCGTGTCGACCCAGAAAACGGAAAATTGTTCAGCCTGCCTTATTTTCCGATATTTTGATATGTAAAAACATGTTATTCATATGCGCGGTACGGTGGAGTTAACGTACGCTTAAGTTCATTTAATCGTACGAAACGAAGAGAAGCGCATTTATAATATTAATATTTTTTCCATTCATACCTAACACAAAAGCAATTTAGGTATAAGTAAGGACAAAAAACCCAGATGTTAGGCACCCACTTAATAAATCCAAATCATAAAGAAAATCAATGACCCTATCCTAATTTGTAACCTTTTTCTTGAGCCTATAAAAATATATGCGAGTAATATCCTATCCGACTGAATCAACAATATTTTTTCCAAGTAAATATGACCGCAATGAATCCTTCATTGCGGTCAGATTTACCCCAACCGCAGCGGTGTGTGATCATAAATTCCTTCTGTCAATAGCAGACATTGACTGTAATCAAGCGGCGCGCGAATAAGTCCGTGGACGAAGATACCAATTTCAATTTTCCGAACGAACAGTCAGCTGCGTTCGGAATTTATATCTCGCCTTTGGGACGGACGCAGACTCGTCGCTTTCAATCACCTGTCCCAACAGTCCCTAGAAAGGAAAACGAAATAAGAATGTTTACCGTTCCCGTCTGCCGCCGATCACAAACGACGCAGACTAAAAAAAACTAAATGGGTTTTCGTTCTCTCCATTGATCTCACTCACAAATATGTATTTAAGAGTAAAACTGGATTTTGCCGTCAAATTTTTCTTACAATCGATCGTCTCAAGTTCTTACGAAAACATCATCGAAAATGAAATAAAATTATACATGCACCAGAAGTATTACTACAGTAGGACTATTAACAAAGTGAAGAGTTTTATAGTTAAGAATATTGCAGATAATAATGTAAAAATGAAAACATTAATGTTAGACGCACTTCGGATAGACCGGTTGCCGGCCGGACGGTCGTGAGGTAATGCGTGTATCAACGTTACAACTTACAGTTGTAGCTGTAAAAACTAGTACCCGCAACAGGTGGGATTACATTCGCGACTTGTACCATTACAAACGCGCCATTCCGGTTACGATCTCGCAATGATCAAACGGAAGAACCAAGTAGTACGTTCTCAATAGAATCGATCATTGTGATCGTTGATCCAGCACTATCCGGCATAACGGATTAGGCAATCGGATCGATTGAAGATTTTTTGCCTTTGCGTAGGAGCTTCAATAAGTCGAGCGCATCGGCCCGAGTGACGCATGCGTTCCTCCTGCGCAGCGGCCAATTTACTGAATTTATAGCAGCTGCAAGGTCGCCAAAGGATAACGACCCGTTCCGCGGCGTATTACGAAACGTGAGATCACGTACGATATACCGTTTCTGTTACTATAATGGTCGCCCTCAAAGCAAACCTCTCATTACTTTGATACCATTAGGATTAATTCGCTTAGACTTGTAATTCCCTGCCGTGTTACAAAAGCTTGGAACTTATTCAATTAATCGGAATGACGACGTCGACCTCTATAATGAATCGATGTTAAGTGCATCGTAAAAACTCACGAGTAACACACGGGTAGCCTCGACGTTCTGTAATCTAATGTCGGAATAATTGAATTGCTTCGGGCGAAACGAGTGTACACTTCCAAAGATCGGAAAGACGAACAAAAAGAATCTTGATTCACAGAAGCAACATCGTCGACATTTTCGTTAAACATGTTTCGTTCCACCGAAATAGAATAGCATGGTTTCGACACACAGACGAGAATACAGTCGAAAGATTAACATTCAACAGAGTACCGTTTACTGAACCTACCGACGATAGGTTAAATTGCAACGACACAGTTGATAAATACCTATACGAATGAGGAAGAAAACTAATTTTAAATACTTAGTAATAAAAGTTGTTTTAAAGCTACGTATGATACGTATATCTAACTTGAGCGTTTCATGAATATCAATAAAACGTTTGCGCTTATTTTCTTACTACACAGCACAAAGTTTAAACGTATCACTTTTATTTCTTTGACTACCAATCCTGTTTCTTCTGTTATTACTTTAGCTGTTGATTTATCTATAAAAAAACACCATTAAATTAGGTGCACACGCCTATCCTGTCTTTTTTCTCTCCACAATATCTATATTAACTACACAAAATTAAAGCTTGTTTTACCGTTTCCAACTTATGTTTGTTTTACATTGATTTTCTTTTTGTATACAATAACGAATAATTTGTTGTTGTTGTTATTGTTTACTTATGTTGTGACTACAACTTGTGGCCCGCATAAAATTGTACTTATTATACGTGGCCCGAGAGTAAAAAGGTTGAGTATGGCTGATCTCCAACACCGTTACAAATGATAAAGCAGAAGAGCAGTGCGCGTGTCCAGTTTACGCCTCGACCTCTGTCCGCTGTAACTCCGGTGGGAGGCGCGGCTTATTATCAAGTTAGCGTTAATTTAGCTAATGGTATTATTTCCGATTGCGAGCTCCAAATACGGTGATTTGATTTCTGAACTGAAGAGTTCTAGATTTAGCGGAGCTAGATACGTTCAAATAATAAAACAACTACATATGTTATAATAAAGTTATGTTGTTGGAAATCAAATAACAGAGGAGAACGGTGGGTAAAGGTTAACCTATATGTAATACATACGAAGAATCAAATATTAATAAAAAGACAGAACAAACAAGACAAGTAGGAAAATTTCAAACGAATACTTATTACAAGGACAAAAAGTATTCTTTTATGTTATTCTTAAAAGAATAAACAAAGTCAAATTAAAAGGTTCAATTTGGAGGTACCACAACACACCAACAAGTGCTGAATTAGTAAAAAGCAACATTCAAAATTATGAAGTCGTGTATGAAATACGGCTGCCGTGCAACTTCCTAATGATGTCGAATTTCTCCCAAAAGTATTTAGCATCTCAAGCTGCCTTTAATCAAAGAACTTGGGCGCTACAAATCCAGTATACAGATCGTTAAATTGTTGACACCGGAGAGAGATTTCCAATTTGATGCGAGCACAACTCGTCACAAATACAGAATCAAAGTCCGTGGTTTTCGAGGAATTAATGGGCTACCATCCATCGAGCGCCCTCGTTTCCTGTACCTTTTCAAGGCACTTACCTACTTTAAGGATTGGAACGCATCCGGCGTTTTAAGGCATCCGCTTTTGTAAGCAGCCCTTACAGGTAATAACTACTAGGAATTGAACAGAAGTATAGAAAAAATTAGGACAGTTGTTCAAAATTAATGTTTCCGATAGTTTTTTTGGGATAACTCTTCGTTTTTTTTCCTAATTTCTAATTTCCTGAGGAACATAAGAGTAAAAGACGTAAATCATACATCGTTAATTTTATGATTTTTTAAATAGCAACCCTGTTAGCGGAAGCCTCGCCGCTTCACCCTTAACAAGATTAACTGCCGCTGCCACAACCTGCGATGGAGTGACGTCAAACTTACGCCACTGAACGCTTTTCACCGCTTCGGTATAACATAATTTGTTAAGCGATGCCTAATCCGATATATAAACGACAGTGGCCTAATCGCATAATCCTAACGGACTTCTGAGTAGACACTTAATCCAATTTACGGGAATTTCTTACTATCTACTTTCATTAGGGCAGGATATTGTACAGTTTATGGTATGTAGGCTTGTTTAATTAGATCAATAAAGACTGTATTAATCAATCGACATTTATGTTTATCACCCTATCCTTCAAAATCAATAACATTGAGCATCAGAAAAATGCGTCGTTGCCAATTACTATTACGCATTTATGTGTCTTCAAAAACATTTTCTACTTCGACATGAGAGAGGAAAATTCTAACATCCAATTTCTCACGAGGTTTTAAATATAAATTATGAAACAATTTACTCAGACTTTTACCAAGAATTTTATCGATAGGTAGATGTAAAGTGTGCCCGCAGGCATCTAGTACGAGGCAGTATCATCAGCCTTCGCGATCGGCTCACGAGCAAAAAGGATCGTTATGAGATCCTATAAAATTGCATCCTAGAATTCATCCAGCTTATATCAAAACATCAAGAGCTAGGGTATGCGTGGTATGCGACATGTGTGGTCCTTTTGATTGAATGTTACATACAAAAATCATAAAATAAAGTACCGATAACTGACTATAAATCGAAATCGAATGAGAAAGAGAAATACCAAATATAATTATGAGCTACGATTATTTTTATGTTGATAAGTTCCTTTTTTTGGTGTAAAGCACTTCATTGTGTTTTGTAAATACATAGGTGTGGTTGCTAGGAACACTTACAATTTAAGGTGATCAACTTAGCCCTGACTGTAATCTTACGTTTCTCCTCTCCTCCTCCTTTTCTATTAAAAATTAGTCATTCCGTAGTATAAAATTTATTGTAGTTATGTAACATGGTTGCGAATATTCCGTGGCGGTCATACAACACAAAGTACTTACGAAGTTTCGGTTAAAAGCTCTTGAGGGTGCTATAAGCCGTAAGCTTTAGCCGTCAAAGGTCGAGATGCACCAACCGACGCGCGACGGTGCAAATTGCTAGCGAAGTACAATACCACGTCACGTATCCACTAAGGGGAAGTAACCTTGTTTGCCAGTTAGTGCATTTCAAACATTAGTATACATAAGATATACTCCATCGATCCGCATTGGAGTGTAGTGGAGTATGCTCCAGGCCTTCCCCGGTTGTAGGGAGAGACCCGTGCCCAGCAGTGAGACATAAAAAGGCAAAGGCGAGGTATGCTGACAAAAAGAATAGCACAGACTATAAAATAAATTATTGAAGTACATAAGTAACTAGGTACTATTATTTCCTCCTTTTTAGAAGTCAGTTTTCATCTTTACCTACAAGTAAAGGACTTTTCAGTGTCCTTAAAATACTTTTTTAAAGTAGTCCGTCACAACCGCTGGAAATCCCCCACAATATATAGGGAAAAAAAAATTAGATACCATTTCACGACAAAATATAAACTGCTACGAAAGCACAATAAACTAGAGAGCTTAAATAGAAAAGCTTAAAGCTTTCAAGTCGTGACTCGTTTAGATAGAAGTACATTTTCATCCTTTTTCCAATAAAGTAATAATCCCTCTCTAACAATGGAGAAAACTCTTCAAAGTCGGGTGTCTTTTTGTTTGCATTTAATAACATTTATTTTGCCCACATTGAGTTGTCTAGAGAAAAACAATAATTCTATTTTCATGAAAGCAGACGGAAACGCTATTTATTACGTAACTAGTGACAGTATTAACTTTTCTAACTTTAAACATTTTTGGCAATTAATGTGTGTGTTGACCTGTGATTAAATTGAGTATGACAAGTTAAGAAGACAACAGTGAGGCAAGACAAAGTTGTTTTCGCCCATAAGTAACCAACCAACCGCCTGTGTATCAAATATTATAATTAGTAGTTGACCACATTTTTTTATTTAAAGTCTTTTAAGTATTTTATGTTAGTCTCGATTTGTTTGGTCCATGTGACCTTTAAACAGTTTTAGTAGTTAGTGTAAAGACACTTTACTATGACCTTTAGGTTAGTATAAATTCTATTAGGGAAATTTGAATCAGACTAAACTTGCTGTGTCGTGTTATTGAGTAGATTTCGCTAAAAGATCTGTGACGGATATTAAAACCTTCGTCCATCAAAACTACTGAGTTCAATCCATTATGAAGCTCGCCTCATCGGTTAGCCAAATCGGCAGTGACTGGCCTGGCCTACACGCCGCTTACATCATACAGTTCGATCGTTCACCCCAACCCCTCGACTTATGATTAATGGCCGCTTTAATTTGAGATGATACTAATAAATGTTGTAATTCGGGTTGTCTGTTTTAGTAGACATGGCTTTATAGTGGTTTGACGTAGGGTGCAGCTTATTAAACTGTTTGGACTCAGTGCTGAATTTCATTAATGACTGCAACTTTATTCATAGTAGGTAGATTATCAAAACTGTCAATATCAACTATTGAGGTGACAGTGAGACTATCACGACTCCATTAAGAGACGATTACAATAGTAGACCTGGGCGCCATTGGGCCCCAACTTTGGTACTCATTGAAGAAGAATATCTATCCAAGGACTGCAGTTATCACTGATCAGTGAACATTAGCTGGCGTGCATGCTTGTGTAACGGAAGGGCATTATATAGATACATCTTCATTCATAACAGAACTTGACCGTGACAGGACCGCAGAAAGATAAATTGACACGCGACCTTCTTATATAGGTAGAGAATTAGTATCTAACGAGTGGATACGGAAACAAACAATTGGTTCACAGGAGCGCAGTTTGTGACGCACGAAGCGCACTTGACCATGACATGATCCGGGAACAAACCAGCACATGTGCTGACGTATTACTGTATGTGCAGTCTATGTACACAAAGAGTGTTGTAGGTAAGCAATGTGGAGTACGGGCAAAATATACAACGTGCCTTTATAAAATATGGCTACTTCAGTTTAAACTGGAGATCACTTTTTAACGTAGAACATTACAAACAAAACGAAAAAAACAATTATAAACTATAAATACAACAGGGTTCTTCACAACCCGACGGTATGATTTGTTGTTCAAAGTTATTCAACTCAATAAATTAATAATTTACAATAACTTTAGAATAGAAACACACATTAAAAACCACAATCACCATAATAGCTACAACAGCTTTTATCTGAAAGTATAGTAGCATTACATGTATGTATAAATAAAAGAACAAAGCCATATACATATTCGTAAGCATATTTAGAGTAGATTGTAGGTACCCATTTCAATAAAAACAAGTACAAAGCTTTAGGAACGTAATTGGCCGGCTTAACCCATACATTAACTTCCAGATCAACAGACAGTAATTAAGTAATCTGGTTCTATTTTGATAATAAATTTAATTAACTTAGTACAAAGGGCTATATGATAAAATACAGACGTAAACTCTAACTCTATTTTAAACATAAAGCAATTATTATAAAATTTTACAAAATTCCTCAAATGAAATTTTGACGTCGATTTTAAACAAAATTTTTAAGTGACAGTTGCAATAAAATCGTACGATAGAGATCGATAAATAATCTTAAGTATGCGGAATGCAGAAAATAAAGATAGAATAGATGGCCTCGTTTCTCGCCTCAAGATAAAATCTAGATATGCTCAATAATGCTCATACAACTAAGTCATGAGGATCATCGGATACGAACTGTGCATTCAAGGTTGAAACGATGTTTACGCAAAACGTTAAAGTGGTTCACAATCCACAAACAACTTTTTTCAATTTCAGACCTAATAATATCGTTACGAAACAACAAACAACTGAAAAACTGAACGGAATATCACAATTAGGCAACAACAGTAAAGTCGGTCACAAATTTCATCTAAAATCAAAATCGCTCAACATAGTCGCTCACAAATTGTTGCGATTAATACAATTAACAAGTCTCTTAAAAGACGCTGCGCTGTAATGGAGCTGAAAAGGCACATTCCAATGAGGAAAATTAGAAACTTTTAGAACTTGACCTTCCAACTTTAGAAACGGGCGACCCCTGCCGACCCTCCTCCATGTAAAGGCCTCCGCACCCGGTCTGCATTGCAGGCAAACTGAAGGTCGCCTAAAATAGTAATCTAAAATATGTGTGCCATGTGTTTGTCACAATTTTACTATCACAATTATGATCCGTTAATAGGCCTTCCTTTCAAGACCGAATAAAGTACATATCGAGTTACGATAAAATTAATAACATTATCTACTGAAATAATAATAGCAGTTCTCGATTTATCAACAGCTATGTTTTACGATGGCAATGACATTTCAACTATGAAATTAAGACTGAATAAACTAATTTACCTAGTTATATGAAGCTCAGTAAAAGCAAACGACGAGATAATTGACCACTCCGAGACCACCATTGTAACGAAATTGTGAAAATCATCAATAAAGGTCGTCGAGCCTGAACAATAAGCGATATTGAAGCTAGAGGTCAAGGCAATCTTAATGCGTTTACAACCTAGCCTTGCTCACTTTATAGACATCGAGCGGCCCAAAACGTCCGTTCCACCTTTGATACTAAAAATAAAGAGAAGTTAAGACCGCGATAAAACGAGATTTCGCTTTGATATTGCAACCATACCTTTTTCTTGACGACTGTAAGAATATTTTCAGTTGGAAAACAGACACACGGTATATTTTTCAGCATAAGCTTTTGTAATGTCGGTATGTTACCAGTTTTTCAACGTTTTTTCTCTTTTACAGATTTGCTTTTCAAAATTTCGCTTCATTTTTGTGCTGCGACAAAAGCGTTGACGGGTCAATGACAACGCGCAATTAACAGGGCTCGTGCTTGAAATGTCAACGAAGTGAGAAAGATTTATAAATCACTTAAGCCCATTTCTCACATGCTTGATATGCTTTACATAAATGACATAACTTATCAAATGAAATTGCGTTCCCCTACCAGTTCTCTGCTGCATCTTTAGACCAATTTGAAGACTCATGCACATTGCATTGTCACTGAAGATACTCACGTACGCACGGAGGAACGATTGTCTGATGTCCTCATTGTTCTGGTAAGCATGTTCCATTATTGACATTCGTTCTTATAAATAGTTCAACTTAATGCTTACTTCAAGTGCTGAGAAATTGTAAGAATGACAGCAGGGAACATGGTCGATACGTGAGTCGGAATAGTAAAAGAACCGTTTCCCAGCTACCTTAAAATACATACAAGTCATCAATTCCTAAATATAAAACGTCTAACCTTTTCTAATCTAAGCGAGTGGATTCCCTTACGTTTTTTGCTTTTGCATGAGAACCAACACCGGTGAGTCACGCCGACCTTCACCTTTTTCGGCATTTCAAAGTGCCCGAACATCCGCGATTAATGCTACTGCTACCTGCTAAAGGGCAATGGCATACGCACTACACACTAGTAGTTGGACGATTAGGTCAAACCGAACAATGGAAATTACGTCATCGTTTGTAAACCTATAAACGATGGCCTTATTCGCTAAAAATAAATCTTATCCTGCCTTCCAGCTACGTACGACTAAATACGACGTTTTCACAAATGGAAACCCTCGGAGTTTCTCACTAAAACTTACAAAAGTCCATTCACTTCAAAATCAATTGTATTGATTTAAATTGTATCATATAAATGTACATGACTTTAGATACTAACAGACATAATAAGTCCATGTGGCAGTACGATTTTTACGAGCCGAAACAACAACGTTGTAGCCAGATCGTATATCAAACGGGGTTTATTAGCATACAATTTTCCGCTGGGAATATGCACGACAGATGTTACAAGAATACCATTATGTATATGAAAGAATATCTGGTGACCTTCGAGCAAGGTTTTCTCAGAATTACGATGAAAGAGTAGCGGGTGTGCCTTCGCCGCGAAAGCTTCTCCCACCGATTCTATTCACAGTACAATCGAACACGCTATTATGACGTAATGCTAAAAATCCACACTAAATTAGATATTATAATAGGTTGATCGAGTCATTACGATCAATATTTTACTATTCAGAACCACGAATTACAGAATGTCTAAATATGAATATCTATTAAGCTACACTAAATGAAAAAATCGAAAACCTAGAATTTAGATAATTTTCAGTGTTTTCTCTTCGCAAATTCGAGTACTCGTCATACAATCTCAAGGTGTGACAGAGTAGCTGGATACAGTCATGTGCTAATAAGGACATATTATTATAATTACCTACATCTTATGGATGAATAGTTAAGGAATTTAAGCCTTGAAGATGTAGACCTTTTCGTCACTTTCTGGTTCGCTAATCTGATAACCGTATATTTCGGAGCAATTTTAAGGTCACTTCACCTCAAAAGGCAAAGTTAACAAACACTATACAAACCTAACTTCTAAACATTAAAAAAATGCTCACACGAATAGCCCCACATTGGGATTCCCTGTGTCGACAGGGTTCCCATTTAGACACACAAAGATTGCCTTACTCTTAAACACGCCATCGCCATCTCCGGAAAATTAATGCATACTTTGGAGCAATTCCGCCGGTTTCCGTTTCTGACGCTACGACGGCCGATGATTAGTGTAAATGCATTCACTGGTAGGCGGTATACGTGATTTCATACGTGACTACATGAATTTTCATAAATCACTCTACGAGCGCAACCGACCATATCACTTTTGCGTGCCGTATATTCATGTACCTGCAGGATTTAGTGCAGTATTGGAATATTCTGATTTCTGTTTAAAATTATATATAATACAGTGGTAATTAGTTCGTTATACTTAAAAGCGGAAATTATCACTTATTGTTGCTTCGGTTGATATTGAGGATATCAAAAATTCCTGTCAGACTAGCTATCCATCGGAAACCAAGAAATGAGAAAGAGGAGTATTTAGGAAAGACATTTGTCTTGCAATGGGATACCATATAAATATTATATTTTAAATAATAAAAAACAACTAAAGTTCGCTTCTGGGTGAAAAATCGACTGATTTAAATAATTTCAGTGAACTATAACGCCATATTTATATCACGTGTGAAGTTTGTTTCTCCACATGCTACTCGTACATTTACTTATTCCAAAAGAGACTACGCCCATTTTAGTCGCTTAAACACAACAACAACAAAAATTAACTACAAATCTTTCAACACAACAAACGAATAGGAAGTCTGTAGAGGTGTTAAAGTGAAGTGCAACAATAACAATATAAACCTTTAGTTTTAGTTTTTGTACCGAGCATTGTACACCGTGATTAAAGCAAGGCTGGAGGTTTGAATGGAGTGCAAAAATAAAACAGAACAGCAAAGTTGTTTAGTCGAAGAAAGTCATTACAGTAACAATACAATACAGGGAACATTTCCGCCGCGACACGCCGCCGATATTATTACACTTTCTCTCTGCCTACTATAAATTGCTTCGACCACGTTACGAGCCGCACTCTCTATTAGATTGTGTAAAGTAAACAAATCATCGTAATGGCCGGTACGCTGACAACTGTTTGTACTCGTATATGCAATGGTATTTACTTATTTTCAACCTATTTAAAAAAAAAGGAGGAGGTTCTCAATTCGATTGAATTTTTTTATGTTTTTTTACGTTTAGAGCGTTTTCATACCTACTAGTAATGTCGCTGATACGTATAATCGACTACTGATCAAAGTGGTAATATTAAACGCATACGTAAATAATTTATAACATCCTTTTTCAAGTCAGTTAAAAGTAGCTTTAACACAAGTGACTAGGTTTTCACTACTGATTGTATAATATACGAGTACAGGACCTACTTGTGTTCAGGACCGATTAATATTTATAGGAGATTTTGTCACTATGTAGGGTGGAATGTCTTTGGAAGGAAAACCTGAGTGGGTTGATTATTGTTTTTCACAAAATTGGAGCATCAAAACTTTAATTAAAGCAATGCATTCAAGGTTGCAATGAATAGCCGTAAATTACATACATTTCGTGACAGGACAGCTCAGGGACATAGCTGCCGTGTCACCGCCATTTTCATGGCCAATGACACCGCGTTCGGTAATTATTGTAGTTAGGAGAAGGTCGCGTGTTCGTGATTCGCGTAAATCAGCCTTAGTTTACGTTTACCATTTAATGAACCATGGCAAAACTTTTTTAAATGTGACAATGACTAAAGCTGTGCTTTTAAGATTGCAAATTAATTAAAGTTATAACGTTAAGGGACAATAACTAAGTTTAACATTGCACATCGTTATATAAACAGGGTGTTTTTAACATTCCACCCATTCATGTCGTTTGTTTTTTGAAGGCGTAATATTTTTCTATCATACGCGTTCTATAAGCCTGTGTTACCTACAGATAAAATATTTTATTCAATATATTTTTGTCTCTCCAGACCAAATTCTTAAATCCACGCGAACGAAGTCGCGAGCATAAGATAGTTAAATATAAATATAGGACAATAAAACACACGCTCGTAAAGCGCTAAGTGCGTAACGAAGCCCGACAAAGTGCGTGACACGTGCCGCCAAGTTCATCTCCTAATTGAGCGGCGCGGCGGTGCCCTCTCCTCTAAACACGACGTGTACAACAAAACAGACTAACTAACAGAGTATAATCTACATTATTATAATAATATATAATACACTGCGTAAACATTTAAGTAATTATACCTACTTCAAACTCATTAAGATGTTGCCGATGACATGCTATGAAAACATCTTGCGATTCGCACTAAATCAAACTGGTCGAGCTCGCACCAGTAGCCTCATTGTAAGCGAGAAACCGAATATGGCTAAAGAAATTTAAACACACCGCCAGCATCGTCGTGAAGCCCTTTAAACGGATGAAATGCATAGGTACTCTTTAATTAAGAAATGCTCAGTAGTCTCACAAATAGCTAAGTACGTTAGTACAATTCACACACTAGATAACTTACAAGTGTAACAAAGTCTACAAAACTGCGTTGACAACAAGAAAATGAGTATTGTGTGTCGTCAAAATAATTAGTCAATTGTTTGTCGCGCATCTTTATACAAGCTGTGACCTTTGAGTATTAACAGCTCTCGTACGCAATACTAACGTTGACTGACGTTAACACACACTCACAAGCGACATCGTTTTAGTGTATTAAATTACCCACCTTTTCTCAATGAATATCGAAGTGCTGTAGAACAAGCCTCACCACACACGAAGGGCTAATACGTCGCGGAGTTATTTTACAAAACGTTGCACACTCAAACGCACACTCGAAAACGTTGCATCGTATTTTGCAAGGCACGCATAACAACCGCATTCGAAAGTGTGTCAAGATTGCAATAGCAACTCGGCAGCCGACGTTGTACACAAAGCGAGAAATGCAACACATCAAACGCATTACGATATGTGGGTCTTCCTACACGCACGCATTGTGTGCCGTTCGATACTATTGTTCAAGAAACTAACGTGAATATAAAACACTGCTGAGGTGAAATTTATAAGAGAAAGAAATATGAAGGAGTTCGACCATTCAACTATAAAATTATTACATGTATTGCCATATGTAGTAAATTTTAAAAAAGGCATTTTATTGAATATTGCGTTTATTCGTTTGGAACAATATACTCGTACCTACCTACTTTTTAAATAAGAATAATTCGAATCCTTTCGGATTTATAGAGTAATGTTATAAAAAGATTGCCTCTTTTCAATTCAATTCGTACTATCCCGATGTAGTAAAAATTTCCCACGGGAGCATCGAATTGGACGATTGTGCGTTTTTCAATGCCTAATTTTTTCACAGAATTCTGGTACATTTTTAAATGCAATCAATACAATTTACAGCGTATTTGATAAACAAGGCATATGAATATTAAACAATAAAAGGGTATTCGGGGCTGGGGGGAATAATAAAAATGCAAATGTCGATCATAACCTTCATATCGGAGCAGACGTTATTGTCCCTCCTGGCGGGATGCCACCACCGATTCCAAAAGACGTCGAGAAGGGAAGGGAGCTACTATATGGACTTATGGAATACAATAAATACCATTGTGATCAATTTCGGCTGATGTCATAACCACAAAGCGAAGCCACGTAGCGATTTTGTAATGTACGTGTATTGACGTTGCAAGTTGCCAACGGTAAATTTTATTATGGCGACTCGTTTACTAAACGAAATCTGTGATTCACTAATATTTATAACTTGCTATAAATAAATATTACTCGTAGTATACAAAACTACTATAGCTTTACCGGAGGTACATAGTATTACTATTACTCAATAACAAAGAAACTCATTTGCTAAAAAAAATTACAATACAAACACTCGTGTTGGTACTACATTTTCTATACAACAAGAATTTGCATTTACGAAACAATCTATGGCCTATTGTTTCGTACGCCATTCACGACACCGCCCACGTGGTGTCATGCCTCTCATCCTATCAGGTAAGAATGGCAATGAGTCTTTGATTAATGGCCCACGTTACATCGGCTCAATCTATCCACCATCTACTTGAATTTCGCTGAGTCATCGCTAACACTGTACCAATGTTTGTATATATTTCTAAAAGCCTCAAGAACAATAACGAAGATGATTGGATACGTGTCGTGTATCAGAAGGAAGTAAAATGCATTGTTTTGCGCGGCGATGGGAATATAACAAGCTGTTTTCATGTTTGCGTCGTGCATCAATCTGAAAGAGTTCGTGACGGATGTCGTTTCAACTACGCCGCGTTACAGCACGCGAACGCAAAGCGCGAGTGAACGTTCTGTTTTAAATTCGCTACAAATTTCATGGCATGAAACTGGAACATTACGTTTTACGTAATGACGCCAATCAAACAAACTGTATAACACAAAGGTCGCGACATTATAATGTGTTCGTGGACAGGCGGCCTGTCAATCACAAGCGCGGTCTTATTTCACGCAGTCACGACCCACTCGACGTCCTATTAAGTCCTAGACCTGGATAATGAGATACGAGGTAGCGACAATTCCGCAAATTTGTGTGTAAAGCTATTACATCCAGCTATTGCACTTTCTGATATTGCAGCTCAGTTAATGACAATATAACCTACTACTAAAGAACAACGCAATAATAGTTCGTCACGATGTCGGGTGAACGACGTCACGCAATCGCGATACAAAGCAAGATAGAAATTCGGAGTCCTTCAAGCTAACGAGGGATTGCCGTAATCTCGGCGAGCTAATCAAATCCCTTTAACGGCAGCTATTACTCAGAGGTAGTCGCAAGGACGAGTGCCGGAGGAGGGAGAGTTACATGTGATCCCGCTGTCAAATAGAACTCGGCAGTTGATAAACAGGCGCAGACGGCCCCGCAGACAATGATTGATGTGCACGCTCGGAGGGAACTGGTACATCACAACGCCTTTATGTAGGTATATTACCGACGTCAAGTTCAATTTACAAACGAAAACTCACTGAGCTCTTGACGGACGGGCACGGCAAGCCGTCGCATTTCGTTTAAGTACAACACTTTGACATTGGATGCATTAGTAACTTCTGTTTGAAAAAGGCGGAGTTCTTGTGTAGTTTCACACTTTCAGTCGACGAGGAAAACTGTTTACTAAACAATAACTTAATAAATTATTAAATATTATATCACAACGGCTTTCCAGATTAAGATGCATAATTTACATAATCGTGATAGGTACATACGAGCACATACAAAGCGCGCACTAACTTAAAAGTCAGAAAATTTTGAAATAATCCTAATATTTATATTAAAAAATAAATGTCTTACCTTCAAGTAAGATCCATAATATTTGGTGACGTATGGACTATCGCACTGTGATAGCACCATGATCTCCTGCTGTATATCCTCGATTTCATCTTCGGCTTCTTCCAAGTCGATTATTTTAATGGCCACGACTTGTTGTGTTCGGTTGTCGACACCTTTGAACACCTCGCCAAAGGAGCCCTTGCCGATCTTCTCCTGTTTCGTGAAGATCAGCTCGGGGTCGACCTTCTGTGAAAGAAATGAAAGCACAATTTAATGATTAATAAGAAACATAAATCTGAATGTTGGATGAGCCAAATCCAATTTAATGAGATAGAGAGAGAAGGATAATCGTTAATATCCCAAATGAGAACAGATGGTGAGTATATTTTCAGTTATACCAAAATTATTACTTTTTTGTATTTCTTCTATAATTATATAGTGGATTTATAAGAAAATTGATCTGTAACAAATTGAACTGTAACAAACTAACTTTTTTTACTTAAACTTGTCAAAAACTAAAAATTTCTTTTTCCAATTTTCGAATCAACCAAGGAATCAATTTCCAAGTTCATTATGACGCAGGCAAATAAATCGAATCTTATTAATGAGACATAACTGACGGAGAATGATATTTAATCAGAGGCTACACAATTATTTAATGTTTCAACAAATAAGCGCCGCATAGGGTAATTGAAATGAACGAAACAATTCACAATTACTCAGCGTTTCATCATTAACAACGGTTTACTCTCCAGAGACGCTCGAAAATATATTGAAGCATTTGTTTGGGTTGGTCTGTGGAAAACCTCTGACCTGGAAAACGCGATATTAATTTTACGGTTTCAGATATCGTCTATTTACGACGTAAGCACGGGTCTTTTCTGTCGGATTGGAAGCAGTGGCCCAGTTAACGTAAAAAATATGGAATTGGTCCTTTTTTCCAACCGTCCGATAACGTTTCGTTAGAAGTCCGGCGGCGCCGACTAACAGTTACGAAAATTAGTTTTTTCAAGATACTGATAACAGTTAACCTCCGTTTTATAGCATTTTTGAATTCACAGACAATTCATTTTGTTTTTAACAACAAAATTGGTGCAGAAAAAAAATTCGATGCGAATACTTCACTAATATTGAATTACCTTTTCTTGCGTATGTATTCATTTTATACATACATAGGCGATGGTGACCATCATATTTTCACAAAATATATTTATATAGAGTAGAAAATCATAAATACAACTTTGTATTTGGTATTTCAATGTTCTTAAATCAATATAAATAAAAATGAATCATTAATGTATTGCTAAGCGCTAAACCGATTTAGCTAAATTCTTTTTTTTTAGAAGTTTCTAATGACCCGAGCCAGGATTTTAGACAAAAAAATTAAAAAAAACTGTCCGGAATATTGAGAAAAGGAATTTTCTTTTACTATAATTATACAAATTTCTTGGATTTCGAATTGACGTTTCCGAACATATTCAAGAAAGTTCTCAGATATGAAAAGTATTAAAATTTTATGTTTTTATTTTCAGACGGGTAATTACTTTTAAAATCCCTCAAAAAAAATATGACTCATATTCACTCACTGTTAAGTATCATCAATCATAGATTAGATAAGCTAATAAAACCTAGATTAATACGTAGGTAGATCCGTAGATGTAAATACTTTTCATTTCAATCATTTTCATTAATTTATTTGTTTTCCATAAAATTAAAAAACGTTTGAACCTAAAAAAACTCGACTCAGATTCATATTTTCAGGTACTTAGGCTATATTATTTTACAGTATATAGTGCAGTAGTAAATACCTCCCAAATCGCACTAAAAGTATTAAATCACAAAGCGTTGCAAGCTCTCATTTCATCGAAAATTCTTTACGCGAAGGCTACATGTTCAATAATACGTTATAAGTATAAGTACCTACTTTAAAAACAATTCAGTACTTACGAGTACTATATCTATACACACCAAATACGAAACTACAGTCTGTCTTTTCGCAATACCCGAAGAGACTTTCCCTAAGAGGATTGTTTGACATTTCTATAGGGGGATAAAGAATACTTGAAGGAAGATACCGTTCCATTTATCAAGAGAGTTATCTGTTTTAGTGGCACGTGGATAATTTTATCCGGATCAGACCGGCGGCGCGGGACTTAGCCGGGGGACGTGACCGGACTCTTAATAAGGACGCTTAGACTGCATATTAAGATACAAATCTGGGTTATTTTTAATTTTCCACTAGCTTCTGCCGTTGAAAATTAAAAAGCATTTTGTAAGCAAAAGTGCAAGGGCAAAATAAGCATTGAAAGTAACTGAAAAAAAAACGAACCGCTTCAAAAATAAAATAGAACTCACTAATAAAATTAAATATTTAACTTTATTCAGTAACCCAATATTATATTAATTACATCTAACACTCAATTTCAATAACAATGTAATCAGCGCCTAATCGTTTAATGATGACGTTGAATTATTTATACTAATACACGAGAGAGAGGCTTTTAATTTTATTAATTTAAATATTCCCACAAGCTATTGAGACGACTTGTTGGCACTGCACGCCCCGATTGCATTCGGGAAGGGTGAGAAGGTAACATCATTATTATCTCTTGAAATTTTACCCTCAAGGCCCTCAAAGGGGACGCGGACGATGGGATAAAACTCAACGAACAAAAACCGTTTATTGCGTTTGGACGGGCAATTTTTACAAAAGGAATCTTTAAAATCCCGGCCATTTTGCAGGCGAGGCCTCTATAAAGAGTATTTCAGTGTGAACAGAAAACATTCAAGGAGGTGTTAAAATTTGTTTTTTAAGTATTATCGTGTGTGATTTAGCACAAGGGATGTACGAGTACGTATGTCAGCAATTTATTCCACAAGGGAACAACAATTTCAGTTAAAAACTTATAATAGAACAAAAATTAATTTCGCCTATTAATTTTATCATGCCATCTTGGTAAGGCCATAATAATAATATATTATTCACACAAAAACCTGAAAGTTTTCTTTTAACACGAAAGAAAAACCCTCTTAACTGAACAGATTTATGCGAAAAGTTTCAGAAAGAAATTTAACTCATAAGATATTACATATATAATATAGCATTCAAGTCTAAGTCTACAGTCGCAATAAAAGTTATTATGATAGAATACTTTAGAATAATTAATTTTGCTACTTATAATTGATAGAAAAATTAAAGTTCCGAGATAAAAAATTCTAAGCATGTCGTATTGAATATTAACGTAAAAAAGACGGCGCGGGCAGAAACAAGTGTT
>DWAV01000478.1:0-19596 GCA_018231305.1 Noctuana lactifera
TTTGACAAATTGAATGAGCACCATGTTTCTTTGTGAAGCATAGTAATTTTAAATTTTTAGTAATGGAATTTGGTATGCCCATTTTAATAATGGGATGTAGTGACCACTTTACCTTCCTTCACTCCATTTTTCTAATTCAAGGCTATAGAAATGATATTATAATAAAATAAACAATTTAATATTAAAGAAATTATCTACCAGTCTTTAAGGACATTTGCTGCTGTTTTAAAGTGTTTTGTTTAACACTAACTTGTTGAAGATTTCTATTTTATTTGATTTTGCATTCTTTAAAAACATAAATGATTGTTTTGAATTTTCCCACAGAATCTCTACGAATGCCTTTTGAGGGATGTGTCACGACCTCCAAGATTAAAAGTACATATTAACAACCCAGTGGTAATAGCACCTGATGCTAACAAAGAAAAAGTAGTCAAAAATGAAGTAAAAATTGAAGAAAATGATGGTATGCATAGCTTCTTGCTGTCTGTCCTAAAATCATAAAAACTAAATTGACATTTTATGGGTGATCAGACTTAGATGTAACTGAATCGAAAAAATAATTGTGTTTGTATATTATATTCACTGTTTTAAGTTCTCCTGAATCTGTAAAGTAGACTTTCTACATAACTTTAAAGTCTATTAAATATGATTAATATAGGCATTATAGTAAGATCCAAAAATCTATTATAAAAACTTTTTATAATTATTATTTTTCGATTTTAATATTTTTATTCTACATGATCCATTTTTCAGAAGCCAATAAAATAAAAATAGATGGTAGTACAAAACTAAGTATCATAGAACAAGATGTCAGTGAACAAACGCAAGTTTCACCTACAGCGAACAAAGAGAGAAAAAAGAACAAGAAACAGGTAAACAAGCAATTAATGTTATATAAAAAAATTAACGTATTTTATCTATGTAATGTCAGTGTATCAAACTAATTTTTTGTCTCAATATCTCTAAATGTCTCAAACTACATAAAGATGCTGAAATTAGACTTTGTTTTTAAACAATATACAAAATACTAACCCCTTAAAGTGATTTAGGATACTAGACCTAATGGAAATATTATTAACATGAGCTAAATGTCTTCAATTTGCTTACAGAAACTCTCTAAAGGCCTTTCAAGGGATGTGACAAAACTCTCAAGGTTAAAAGTGAATAAAAACAATCCAGAGGCAAAATCAACAAATGCTGCAAAAGAATTAATATTCAAAGAGGAAGTAAAAATTGAAGCAAGTGAAGGTATGTACACAATACTCATGTATTAATAGTTTGCTTCTACAACCATTTTTATTGTATAATTAATGTGAAATAATTATTAACTTTGTAGAATACAAACTTGTACCACTTGCATAGTTTACTATATTTGTAATTTTTCAATAATTAGATATGATGTCGATCTTTTCTAACGTTCTTAGTTTCAGAAAGCCAAAACAACAGAGATGAAGATTGTCCAAGACTTAAAATAATGAAACAAGATCTTAGTGAAGAAGTAGAAGGAGCTTTACCTAAAGTAAGGAAAATGAAGAGAAAGTGCAAGAAACAGGTAATTAAAAAATTTTATATTAAGAAAATAATTCTGTGTAGTTTATTAACTATAATTAACTATGTTTAAAAGGTATGTAAGTAACAAATTTATCATTATTTTTTTATTGCAGATTAATAGTGATACCCTAAATAATGAAGAATCTCAGCTACCAATGTTAAAAATACAGTTAAACCCTTTATCAGAATGTGAAAATGTATCAGAATTAAATCATGACAATGCTGTTATGCATGTAGATATTAAATTTGAAAGTGAAGCTTGTAATGGTAAGTAAACGTTTATAACATTTATGTATAATCTGGGTGCTCAGAAACATCATTTAAAAAAATTCTCAGTACACAAAGTGCTCATTCTGAGAAGAGCTTCTATTACGTCACGTGCACATTTTGCATTGTTCATATTCTACAGCTTCTGCATAATTTTAAAATAAATATATTACAATAAATTATTATGATGAAAGGATTATGTTTTCAGAAACACAAGGTAATTCCGAATCAGAAGACTTTCAATATAATACAGTAGATGACTGCATAACGCCTGTATCTGATGGATTTGAATCAGTACTAGAAGAGGAAGCAAAGGAGATCAGAGAAATAAAGAAAGAGAGACTTGCAAAGAATAAATTAAAAAATGCCAAAAAGATTGTAAAAAGACTGCATAGCGTAAATAAGGTGTGTTTTGTGTCGGTCATTAGTGATGTTGTTATGTATAGTTTTGAAAATACACTTGAACATAGAAACTTTGCAGTAGTCATATCCAAAGATTTGATGTTTAAATAATTATTATGAGTATGTGAGTGTGTCCAGAACAACTGATATACATCAGTTAATTCATCTATTTTGTTTTATAAATACAAAATTGCTTACTGTTTATGATTAAATTATTAATATTTAATTTCGTTAATGATTTAATAAAAAATATTTTTTTTATATGTAGATACAGAAGAAACGATCTGAAAAAATATCTCTTAATCGTAAGATTTTAACGCTAGAGTTAACATATGACGAGATGTTAGCTGAGCGAGAGAAAGAGTCAAAGAGAGACACATATATAAAAGCGCAGTACAAGTGTGAGACTTGCCTTATCGGGTTCCACTACAACAAGTCATATAAGGCACATATGGTGGCCAAGCATTCACCGGTAAGATATTTTCATTCTTAAGGAATTTTAGTTTAAGCTACGTTTGCTGTGGTTTTAGTAACAAAGAAAAAAAATACAAAAGAATTAAGAACTTTTCTCCTTTTTTGAATTCGGCTAAAAAGTAGGTAAAAAAGTAAAAGTAGGTCCGAAAAATCGTTATTCTGATAAACCATTGAACATTTAAATATAGGTCCATCTTATGTTATAGGTAGTCGCATAGTCGCAGTTTTATAACTCAGCTTTATGATGATTCAATTTATACACAACAATATCATGCTTCTACTTATTTAATTATACAGAAAAACATGACTGTATTTTGAATTGAGTACCTAATTTAAATTGTCTGGAATTATTTGATTTTTCATATTATTTTGTTACTTATATATATTATACAAAAATTACTAGAAATTTCAGAACCCTTGATAAATGATGCTTGTATTCTGAAACCTCAGAAGTGTTAGTATTTAAATACCTCCTGTATTTGTATATAAGTATTAGCTGTGTATGATCGTAATGTTTATCGTATAGGATTGTTGCAGGATATTGGTGATTATAGTTGCCCCATATGCAAGACCGTCATTTCTTCCGTTGAATCCTTCACTGCACACTACAAGCGACACATGAAAAGGTTAGAAATTATTGATGTTATAAGTAAAATGTTTAAAAAAGTATTTTATTACCAGTAATTGTTGAATAATTATGACAAAACGATTGCCTTCAACTCTTTTTATGTCCCACTGCTGGGCACAGGTCTCTCCCAACAACCGAGGAAGGCCTGGAGCATACTCCACGCTGCTCCAATGCGGATTGGTGGGCAAAATTATTGTTGCATGTAATGAAATTTTTTCATATCTTTTAGATATGAATGCACTATTTGCCATAAACGTACAATGGACGTCAAAGCCATGCAGCAACATTATTATTCAACACATGAAGTATCTTTAAAAGAATATAAATGTAACCTGTGTGGACATACTTCCAAGTGAGTAAAATATAATTATTTTTTAAATAACGAGCAGTATGTAATGTGCGTATAATTAAATTAGTAAATTTGGTTTAAGTTATAAGCTTCCTCGTAATTTCTGTTTGTCCACAGCTCGATAGACACACATCGATACCACAAAGACACGCATAAAGCGAGGGTGCAGTGTGATGAGTGTGACAAGACTTTCAGTCATCGCGCCGGCCTTATGAATCATAGACTGTAAGTTCGTACTCACACACAACGAATACTAAACTTTCGGGTTTCGTTCTGCTGCAGAGGGTCGAAACTGGGCCGTAGATACCTTATAAGCCGTATTTTTCGTCAAGACACAATGTACTCTAAACAGCCTAACTTATTTGACATAGCTATTGTGAATTATGACGTCACATCCGATTTATCGTCTGTGAAATTCTTTCACAATTTTATTATATTTTGATGAGTTTGTTTCATATTAATGTAAATTTTTTTTTTAGTGCCGTTCATGAATTACAAAACGAGTTTCCATGCACAGTCTGTGCCAAGGTTTTCAGATGGAAAACCAGTCTCAAGAGACATCTAGAGAAGCATGATATTAAGGTAAAATCTTGCTGTTGTAAGGTGAATATTGTGAGTGTCCTAATATTGTAGTACTTACAATAGTAGTTGATCATAGGTGCCACAATATAGTGAATTAAAATAAATAACACATAGGTACAAAGGTCATTGAACCTTGGTCCTTGGCATATCTACGGGCAGGGCTTACGCAGTATTTAATTTAATTGCATTTGAAATACATAATTTTTTTTAAATAATTAAAATTAACCTAAAATATATGTAACAATATTATGTTTATGTTGGACATCCTGTGTTTGATAGCTGTGTCTCATAAATTTACATCTCTGAACTTTTTATTATTGTTTTTTTTTCTTTTATTCCAGAGCAAAGCAACTGCGGCGAGTGGCGCGTGTGCGTATTGCTCGGAATGTGATATTGGCTTTTCTTCAGTGTGTTCTCTGCAACGGCATTTGAGGAACAGTTTAAAGCATGTCACTCAAGATCAGCTCAAGTAAGCGATGAGTTATTGATAAGTATGATTATTTTAGAGTATAACATAGCATTTCCTTTTAAGACTCGTTTGTTACTCTCAAAAGGAACTGTCTGTTACTATATTAAATAAGGCAAAATATGTATGAAAGTGATTTTTGTATAACGTTATTATAGGATATGGTATAGCCAATTACACAATAAGACAAACACGTTTCCCTATGCTAAGATAGATACGGCTGTCTATGCGGGGTTCATGAATATGTACGTATTTGTTTATGTATAAATTTACTTAGCAACAAATATTTGTTTTAGATTCGTGTGTGACCACTGCAAACGTAGATTCGCTGACAAAACTAAACTCCGAGACCATATTGAAGAGAAGCATTTAAATCGTACCTATCAATGCACTATTTGCCAGAAGGTATGTATTTGTAAAAAATGTAGCGATAAGTTGAATTTGTTCCTTGCATTTTTTTTATTAATAATATTTTGATGCGTTTTCAGACGTCCAAAAACCGTGTTGGTTTGGAACAACACGTGCGTAACGTCCATAAAGGTCGGCCAAATAATAAGATGTGTCACCACTGTGGAAAGGGGTTCCCTGTGAGTTAGTTTCTTTAACAATACTTAATCACAAAGAATATTGACGAATTTTAACTTT
Source organism: Noctuana lactifera (assembly GCA_018231305.1). NCBI lineage: Eukaryota > Metazoa > Arthropoda > Insecta > Lepidoptera > Hesperiidae > Noctuana > Noctuana lactifera. Next base: position 5,365 of record DWAV01000478.1, read on the forward strand.
ACACTTTGAAATTTAGTTTCTTGAATGTTTTATGAGCAATAATACACGTATGTTAGTACAAATTATTCATCACACATCAGATCTGTGTTTATATATTAGGAAAATAAAGTTTTTATGAATAGCGATCGAATTTCGAACCATGAGTTAAGTGGCGCTTTTTAATATCATGTATTTTTTTTCACAGACTAAGGTTCAGCTGGAATCGCATATACGAACACATACAGGCGAAAGACCCTTCATATGCGAGTACTGCCCTACAACATTTTCTCAACAATCCAACTTATATAAACATCATAGACAAGTAAGTCTTTGTAATTGTAACTTACATCATACTAAAATGTGTAATTGAATTGTATTTCAAATGTTATAATTGATTATAATTATATCTTTTACAGGTACACCTTAACATAAAGTCGAAACGGTATCCCCTTTGTAACAAAAAGAAAATACTTGAAGGGGATCAAACTGAAAATACACCGCAAATTAACTGCCCCACTGGACAATTACCAGTTATCACAGGAATCTATTCAGTGTACTATGCAGAAGTTTGATTATTTTCGTAGGAAAAATTTGATGATACTTACAATACGTAATGTCAGTACATAAAATACCTACTTACTGTAATAAGTCAAGGCCTCTTTTATGTACATGTAATCCTACTCACACATTCACAGCATGTTATACACTCGTTTGCCCCGTGCGACTTTGACCTTGCTCACACATTCGGTGGCTGCCGCCATTCTTATGCTTCACTGTGTCCTATTAGAACGCGGCGTCCGTTCATTTTTTTATATTGTGACTAAACTCAGGTCCTTTTTTAAATTAATTTTTTAGACTATCTATATGTAGATGTTTGTTATACATTTTCCTTAATATTAGGGGTTAATGTATAAAATTGGACGTTTTGTACTGTAATATTTAATGGAATCTAAAAAATAAAATAAGTAAAAAATATTTCAAGTATTTATTTGCAGTTGCACTCAATATCCAATATACAATACCATATCTACCATCTCATGGGAGCATGGAAGGGAAGGTCGTTTCATTTAAGGCTTAAATGAAACGACGTACATGCATGCTACGTGCATTGGATACACCTTTCGTTACAAGTACGCTCTGAGCTCTTTCCTACTCCCACGGTCCCTCCCATCCACAGAGTATAAATAATAACACTACGTCCCACAAGGCTGGTTAGGGACACGAGTGTTTTGATTGTAAATGCTAATCTAAGTAGTCTGTGGTACAGCATATGTCAGCGAGTATATATCATATAAATTCTATATTCTCTGTCTACGGAATATAGAAGAAAATAGATGATCTACCTTGTCATGTTAAATGTCAATTTAACCCCATTTTAGGGTTCCGTACCCAAAGGATAAAACGGGACCGTCAGTCTGTCCGTCAGTTTGTCTTAAGGCTGCATCTCATGAACAGTGTTGCCAGATGAATTCCAGTCCGAGTAACCACCGAGTCACCTAATTTTTTTTTACTGAAAAGTAGCCTAAAATCGCCCAACTTAAGAGTCATCCAGCCTAATTTGATACCTGTTTTTTTTAAGATGTCGATTTGTGCGTTCAGACGTTTCACACGATGCATTTTCCAGTCCATCAATTTTTTTCGATGTATTTCTGTTGCCTATATAAATACTATAGTAAAAAATATTTAAGTGGACAGACATTATTTTTTTGCCATTTTATAGAGAATAGTACAGAACTCTTCGTGCGCGAGTCCGACTTGCACTTGGCTGGTTTTTTTATACTTTTGCCTGTGGTCTATCTTCTATCTATCTATGCAGTGCATTGTGCAAGTTGAGTTTAGTGTTCTGTGGCACTGTGCATTTACAATTTTACATTTACCCACAGACTACTTTAGATTTGAAGTCAAAGAACACTAAAATAATGTTCTGTGACATAGAATTTTAGATGTAGGTACTAGCAGTAGCTGTATTTACCGTAATATCGTTTGCCCATTTGCGGCGCGCGGTTTGCGTTTGCGTCTTTGGTTTTCTTTCACGACTTTGGCTTTGGCGGTGCTTCAGCTTCAGCGTCAGCCTGTAACTGAGTGTGGTGACTGGTGTGGTTGTGGTGGTCAGTGGTCAGCGCCTTTCAGCCTTCAGCTTTGCGCTCCTGCCGGTTTCTGCAATTTCTGCCGGTGACAATTTCACAAAGATCAAAGGCACGAAAGAGCAATTGTTGAATAGACGTCGAATCTTTTATATTTTTGTATTAAACGTGATCTTGGTGTAAATTTTTGTGTAAGCGTTATACATTTTCATAATATGTCACAACCAGAGGAGACGGTTGAAACTGCAGATGTTGGCGACAATTCTGTAAGTATTATATTATTAACTTCGTGTAATGAATTTAATGAATGTCTATGTGAGCTTCTAGTCACATAATAATGTATATATTTATCAATGAATACTTAGAATGGATCATCAAGTGATACAACATCTTCACGAGGCAAGGAAGGCGATTTTGAAAGCAAAATAGAAACTGATCGTTCGAAAAGATTTGATTTTTTGCTGAAACAAACAGAGATATTTTCACATTTTATGTCAAACACCCCTAAATCTGGAAGCAGTCCCCCAAAATCAAAAGCTGGTAGACCCAAGAAGAACAAAGAACCTGAAGTTGCCCTCGGGCCTGGAGAGTAAGTGCTTAATTAAGATTATCCTTCACGTCACACAATCATCTACAAAAAATTTTGGGATACCATTCTAAGTTTAGGTACTTAATAAATTATATCTGGTAACATTTTATTTAATTCGACATTCATATTCAATCCGCAGCATGTTATAATAAGTTTAAATTCATGAGGATTTCAGTATCAATGTTCAAATAATGTAATAGTTTTATCATTGTTAAAAATAAACATTTATATTTAATAAGGTTTGTTTATATAGCCACAGACATCGCAAGACTGAGCAAGAGGAGGATGAAGAACTCCTTGCAGAAACCAATACAAAAACAAAACCCATATTTCGATTTGAAGCTTCTCCGCCATATATCAAGAATGGGGAAATGCGAGACTACCAAGTGCGTGGTCTTAACTGGATGATATCACTGTATGAAAATGGTATCAATGGTATTTTAGCAGACGAGATGGGTCTGGGTAAAACACTGCAGACTATCTCCCTTTTAGGATACATGAAGAACTTCAAGTAAGTTTTAAATACTTTATACATTATTACTTATCACAATTTTTACAACAGGCGTTGCTTATCGCCGCAGTGTGTTGTGTGGTAAAGGTCTCTATTAGTCTATTATATGTTGAAAAAGCTTGCTTTATGTTGACTATATTATGTACCTATGGAAGTAATAAAAGTAGCATAATAATTCAAAGCTATTTAATGTAATATAAACCTTTTAGTTAACATTAATAAAAATAAAATTTGTGTCCCTAGTAAGTCTAGTAAGTATCCCTGCTTTTCTTTTGTTTTTATCAACCTTTGCTGAATAGGCTATAGGTTTTCATATTGAAATAAAATATTTTCTAATCAATATTTTGTAACTGCTTCATTTTTATCTAAATAGAAATGTTCCTGGACCACATATTGTCATAGTGCCAAAATCAACTCTCACAAACTGGATGAATGAATTCAAGAAATGGTGTCCCTCTCTTAGAGCTGTGTGTTTAATTGGTGATCAAGAAACCAGGGTAAGTGGTATCCTAATCTACAGATAAAATATTGCATAACTTCTAGGATTAAGTGTACCATAGATACACCCACAGAACAGAGAGAGAAAAAAATATAAGTATTTAGCTTTATTTATTCTGAATTTTACATTTTTATTATGTCATATTATTATTTCTTCATAGAATGACTATGTTTATTATTAATGTTTCACTTCTTACTATTTATCTCATCCACCTATCTCTCAACAGAATACATTTATCAGAGAAACTTTGATGCCAGGTAATTGGGATGTATGTATTACCTCCTATGAGATGATCATAAGGGAAAGGTCAGTTTTTAAGAAGTTCAACTGGCGTTACATGGTTATTGATGAGGCTCACAGGATTAAAAATGAGAAGTCTAAGCTCTCTGAACTGTTGCGTGAATTCAAGAGCATGAACAGGTTGTTGCTGACAGGGACACCCCTGCAAAACAATCTCCATGAGTTATGGGCACTTCTCAATTTCTTACTGCCCGATGTCTTCAATAGTTCTGATGTAAGTCTTGTCTTTCTTTAAGTATTTATTTTATCTAAGATATAATGTTTATTTATTTATTAACATTTTATTGTTAACCTATGACAATAAAAGGGTGAATACGGTCAATGCAAATTAGAACATAATGGCTAGTGGTATTCTCCATCAGTTAGCCCTTGGTAAAGGGGACAATTTGTACTAGGTGCACAAAATTAAATTTAATAATAAGTTTCTAAAAATGTTCACTGTCACTCAAAATGTTTTATAGTGCTCTAATTAATTTGTCGTAATAATATTTTTCAGGACTTTGATTCATGGTTCAATACTAATGCAGCTCTTGGGGACAATCAGCTCGTCTCGCGTCTTCATGCAGTATTGCGTCCATTCTTACTTCGACGTCTTAAATCTGAAGTAGAAAAGAAACTTAAGCCTAAGAAAGAAGTCAAAGTATATGTTGGTTTAAGTAAAATGCAGCGAGAGTGGTACACAAAGGTTTTAATGAAAGATATCGACATTGGTAAATATGAACCCAATCATCTTAATAATACAATAACATAAGACAAACTATAAAATTGTACCAAATCATTGTACCAAAAACAAAATAACAGAAATAAAACATTATAGGACCAATACAAAATTAATATTAATATCAGTATTATCATTAAATAATAATGAATCTTATAGTAATATGCTCTTTATTAGAAATATTTATTTTGATCTGAATATTTTGCTTGATTCCTTGACCAAGAACATTTCACTTCCAAAGTTTTACTGTTCTATTGCTTTGCTCAGTGAATGGTGCTGGTAAGGTTGAGAAGATGCGCCTCCAGAACATTCTGATGCAGTTGCGCAAGTGTTGTAACCACCCGTATCTGTTCGACGGCGCGGAACCTGGCCCCCCATACACAACTGACGAGCACCTTGTCTACAATTGCGGCAAGATGGTCATTCTTGATAAGCTACTACCGAGACTACGCGAGCAAGGGTCCAGAGTACTTATATTTTCTCAGATGACCAGAATGTTGGATATCTTGGAGGATTATTGTCTTTGGCGACAGTATAAGGTAATGATTGGATTGCAAGTTGTTGTATTGTGCTTACATTTTTTTTCTTAACTTGTATTAACATTTGCAGTACTGCCGCTTGGACGGTCAAACACCTCATGAGGACAGAAATAGACAAATAGAAGAGTACAATGCAGAAGGCAGTGAGAAGTTTGTCTTCATGTTATCAACACGCGCTGGTGGTCTTGGTATTAATTTGACTTCAGCCGATGTTGTCATTATTTATGATTCTGATTGGAATCCACAAATGGACTTGCAGGCTATGGACAGAGCTCATCGTATTGGACAAATGAAACAAGTAAGATTAAATGACAGGTGGTTTTTAATACATTATTCACTTAGAAAACTAAATATTAATTACAGTTTTGTAGAGACATTTAAGTTACTAGTCTGAAAGATTCTTTCTGTAAAATATAGTGTTTTCTTTTTTACAAGGTGCGGGTATTCCGTTTAATCACTGACAATACAGTAGAAGAGAAAATAGTGGAGCGAGCAGAAGTGAAATTGCGTTTGGATAAGCTGGTGATTCAGTCAGGTCGCCTGGTTGATGTGAAGAATCAACTTAATAAGGATGAGATGCTTAATATGATCCGACATGGTGCCAACCATGTGTTCTCTTCTAAGGACTCACAAATTACTGATGAAGATATTGACACAATATTAGCTAAGGGAGAAACTAAGGTATATTTTTTCTTTACATGATTGCCATTAAATATTTTGATGTTAATAAAATAAAATCGGGCGAGCCTAGTCGCATATGATGGCGTAACAATGAGTATATTTATGGAATTCATAATAATATGTATTATAGAAATAAACCTGACACGACATGTATTTAATTTTTCTTTAATAAAAATTAAAAGTATGAATTCAGCAGTGACAGACAATCTCCAGTTATACCGCAAATATATTTCAGACAGAAGAACTAAAACAGAAATTAGAAAGTCTTGGAGAATCGTCACTGCGGGCATTCTCTATGGACACACCTGGCGCTACATCTGACTCTGTGTATCAGTTTGAAGGTTTGAATTTGTCTAATAAAGTCCTAAATAACAATTACAACGAAAATTATGAAGCTTCAGCAAAATATGCTTTGTAATTTTTTTCGATAAAAATTCATTGTTATTTTTAAGCAGAATAATAGTTTATTTGTAAAGTACGAGTAATTATGATTTAATTAACCAACTGATTGTTTTTTTTTTTGCATGTTTTATAAGAGTGTTGTTGCAGCACTTTCTTGTGAATAAAATATGTTTCTTTCTTTCTTTCTATTTGTAAAATTATTATTTAGATTAAATTATTTTTAAACTATGTTTATAACTGTAAAATATAAAAGAATTAAAAGATGTTGATGATTTAATTTTAATAATACGCAGGCGAGGATTACAGAGAGAAGCAGAAGATCATACCGATCGGCAGTTTGATAGAGCCGCCCAAAAGAGAACGTAAGGCTAATTACGCGGTGGACGCGTATTTCCGAGAAGCTCTGCGTGTATCTGAGCCCAAGGCGCCCAAAGTACAGGTAAATAACTGTAAAGAGCTAAGTGTCCGCTCGACTGTGTGGGGGTTCAAATTTTTATATCAATACCCTGTAACTGTTCCCCTAGTACATGTTTTTAGAGTTTATGAAAAAACGCGGTTTGATTTCATATAGGTACATATATCCAGTTTCCACACATCGAATAGCAGCGCCGTATATAAAACTCGCACTAAACCTTCTGTACCATCAGCACGTTTGTGTTTTGTATCACATTGAGTGTGTGTGTATTCATAAATTCAGTTACAGAATATGATATTGAGGTTTCTTTCCCTCTTTACAAATATATTACATATTTATGTATTGATCCAATTTATGATAAATACAGTTTAATATAATATGACACACTATGCAGGCCCCGCGACCACCGAAGCAGCCCATCGTTCAAGACTTCCAATTTTTCCCGCCGAGACTTTTTGAACTGTTGGATCAAGAAATATATCACTATAGGAAAACGCTTGGGTAAGATTCTAATTTTAAGTCTTAATATACAACTGGTTGTGTTATTTGTGTTTATAATTACCATCCCACCAAAAGTACGATATACATGTAAATAATTAGCGACACGCCCCGGCTTCCCACGGGTACAATGCTGATACTAAATACACTACAGAAAAACTATGTTTATACATATAAACCTTCCTCTTCTATCACTCTATTAAAAAAAACCGCATCAAAATTCGTTGCGTAGTTTTAAAGATTTAAACATACATAAGGATATAGGGACAGAGAATGCGACGTTTTATACTATGTAGTGATTAAAAATATGTATTTCTTATATAATATTTATCCTACATAATATTTTTATTTTAGATACAAAGTGCCACGTAATCCGGAATTGGGCCCAGATGCTTCTAAGATTCAAAGGGAAGAACAACGCAAGATCGACGACGCGGAGGCGCTCACAGAGGAAGAGGTGCAGGAGAAGGAGCAGTTATTAACTCAGGGTAATCCAATTTGTAATCCCTTGCATTTTGATGAATGAAAACATTGTTAGAAAACCTGCAAGTATACACAGTTCTCCATAACATTTTCAAAATTATATATGTATTTTTCAGGTTTCACAAATTGGACAAAGCGAGATTTCAATCAATTTATCAAAGCCAACGAAAAATACGGCAGAGATGATATTGAGAATATTGCTAAGGATGTTGAAGGAAAAACTCCAGATGAGGTTTTAACTTATTTCTTTACAAATAGTAACAAAATTAGGTGTAAATATTATAAAATATAAAATTATAATATCTTGTTTCAGGTTATGGAGTACTCGGCTGTATTTTGGGAGAGATGTCATGAGCTACAAGATATAGATCGCATTATGGGACAAATAGAAAGGGGTGAAGCGAAAATACAAAGGAGAGCTTCGATTAAAAAAGCCTTGGATGCCAAAATGGCACGGTATAGAGCGCCATTCCATCAGCTTAGAATCTCATATGGTACAAATAAGGGAAAGAATTACGTAGAAGAAGAAGACAGGTAAGGATTATAAATATGTTTGTGTTGTCTGCAATATTTTGAAATATTAAATGCAGATTTAACTCTTTTTAATGAGCGTAGTTCTTCCTTGGAAAGCTTGGAACAACACACAATGGAGGTGTTTTAAATACTAATATTTTGTTACATTCTGTTAAAGATTCCTGGTGTGCATGTTACACAAGTTGGGATTTGATAAAGAAAATGTGTACGAAGAGTTACGTGCGTCCGTACACGCCGCGCCGCAGTTCCGCTTCGATTGGTTCCTCAAGTCGCGCACCGCCGTCGAACTGCAGCGCAGGTATTGTACACTTTTGCTTGTGAAGTAGTAAGCGCGAAATACATATTTCATTATTATATTAGTAAAATTATATATTATATATTTTTTGATATATTACTCAAGATTTTACTTTTATCGTAATTTTTTTTAAACACTTTACATATCTTACAGTTGAAAATTTAGTTAGAAACTATTTGCTTACAGGTGCAATACTCTCATTACTTTAATTGAAAGAGAAAATCAAGAATTAGAAGAAAAGGAACGAGCTGAAAAGAAAAAGAAAAGTGGAAATATTAATCAAAATACTCCCGGTGGCAACGCCGCGGGCAAAGGCGCCAACGCCGGAAAACGAAAAACTGACAACACGCCTGAATCTGCGCAGAAAAATAAGAAAAAGAAAAAATAAATATGTGATAACGTATCTTCACTAGTTGTCATTTTTCTCGTCTTTTAAGTTATTTTTGTAGTGCTAATTTAACGTGAATCGATGTGGAATTAATCATTGAATAAACATTCCCTTTTAATAAGTTCGTATAAAATACATTATGATGATTTAACAACCATTAAAAAATAATAAAATTGCATTACTTATGTTTTTTTGTCAACATAAAACACATACAAATATTTTTATAACCATCTAAGTAACACGCAGATAAGCATTAATGAACATGGACAACACCAGAGTCTCAAATACGGTATCGCCTTCGAATAAGAGCACTTTTAGGATTCATGAATCCTATGTCATGCTTCCGGAAGTACTTGCGGGAATTTCGTCCCATAGCTAACATGGAGATTGCAGGAATAAATCTTTGTTAAATGCAACGTTAACACTAGTAGCTATTATAACTTATAGTAAGGGATAAATAGGTTGGTTGAGAATAAACGTAAATCATAACCTAAAAGATCGCCAGGAGAGCAACGTACGTGAAACCGGCATAACATGAAATAGTCAGCGGGAGATAAATCAAATACCTTTGCACTATTTCAGCAAAGTTCTTAAAATACCTATATGTTTAATTTACATGAAACAAAATTAAAGATCTATGTATTTTCTCATTTATAAACTAAACTAGTTATGTAGGTAATAGGTATTATAGGTAATTTTTGATGAGCGAAAATTTCTCTTTTCATAATCCAGGAGCATAAAAACAAGTGTTGATGAATTTTGTACATATCCTTTATTTACATTAAAATCTAGGTTTATTTTGCATAAAACAGTGACCTACTATGTAGTGTAAAATGATTTAGTCCTAAGCTAGAAATTACATCTAAAAGCAGTGGTTTCTTACTATTTGTTTGGTAATATTATATTATTTTATTAGATAGGTCAGTTTTTTTTGTGTATTTACGGATTTTTCATTTCACAACTACGTGCATTTCTTTCTTCAAAATAATGTGCAATTAAGTTGATAAGCAGTAGTTATAAAAAAGGCATAAGTACATACATATATCGATAAAACCTTACAATTCTCTTAACAACTATATACTGAACTAAAAGTAAATATACAACCACATCAGGTCCTATATAAAGTCGATTTTTTTAACTTGCATTGCACTATGTTATGTAGAGAACTTTCAGCTAATTATTTTAATTAGCTCAAGCGATATAAAGTACGTTACTATTCGGTATCTTAACGTTCCAAGTATCAGTTTCTATTTTAGGATGAAGATGTATTTAATTATACGTAAATAATCCATCCTAAATTCTACATGTAAAATTGCTTTATAACAGGACCTTTTGTATTGTCTTTATATAATGCTAACCCTTCATACAAGCTTCATATTATGAAAATAACATGGAGATAAGTAACTTTAAAAAAAATTATGTTTTACCCTCTTCCTCTTCAGCCAACGGAACTGCCTGCTAATTTCTAAAAAGAATTAGTACTCAAAGATTACAACTCTGTTAATCCAGTCTAAATCCAATAAATTTTTCTTTGCAGATTTAAACTATTGTTTCTTTATTATGTCAAGCCAAATTTTAAAATGTCCCTATTAGTTTGTATGAAGTGTTCGCACTAACTTACCTACATAACCTAGATGATTAAATAGATCGAATAATTTGAGATAATGATTAAAAATACGAAATTAATGACGTATCATGATTATAAAACATTTATAGAATAAAATAGCGTCCGATACAATACATTCCTTTTTTACAAAATTATGTTTTCATCAATTTTATCGAAACAATTTATTTTCTCGTGGAAAACACTTTTGGTAATGTTTTTAGCACTAATTCAGCACTGCACTCAGTCAGGGAGGAGAAGTCCCCGTGGTTGTGGCGTAAGGCTAGGAACGCACACGGAGTCCCCCGATCAGGAAGAGTTTCCGTTTTCGCCGTTGTCCTGAAAGTTGTTAGCGTTGACCGAAAAGGGCGCGCCCAGACCGTACAGGTGCCCGCTCGAACTCTCAATGTTGTCGTCAAAGAATATCTAAAATTTAGACAATATTTTATTAAGGCTCTATTTTTATTTAGTAAAATGTACCAGCATTTTTATTATACATAATATAATATTATAATCTTGTTTTAATAATAATATGATCAGTTGTTTTAAAATTTACTGAAAGTAGGCCACCCGTATATAATATATTATACAGGCCATCATGGTAAGTAGTCAGACACCACATTTTACCTCCTTAATCTTGAAGAAAGCCATTCCGGTGAGGTGTGAATCCGAGCCAGCCTGATGTTGCGGTCCCACCCGCCGCAGTTCCAATTGATCGGCAACTTCTTGCAATCCTCCTTTGAGATTCTTGCAAAGTTTCATCAAGTACTGAAAAAATAAATCGTATTCCTAAAACTGCACCAAATAATAATCTTATTACTTCTATATCTTACTCTTATATTAAAATTTTTTTTAATGTTTTATGTCTAAAATTACGAAAGCTTTTATGATCAATTTATTAATAAAAGCTGCTACGGTCATGCGCTTCAAAGAATAGTAGTGGAAATAAAATAGTGTCACTTACAGCTTTGTACTTTATGCCTCCCTTAAATATATATGTTTCTAATAAAAACACTATAATTTCTTAGTTAACTAAGTGTTGGTTAAATTTAAAAAAAACTTACTTTCACATCGTAAACATTTGGGAAATACAAGCGTAAACTATCAAAAAAATCATTTTCATCTTGAGGTAGATTCTGGTCAGTGAGAAGCTTGATTAAATAACCAAAGTCATATCCGGAATGGAAACTCAACCATTTGATATTATCCATGAGGACTAGACCTGCAATTAACAAGTTCTTTAATCAAATCAGTTTTATAAAAAAACAAATACAAATAGATAACAACAAAAAATACTGTTCATTTCTTGCACTTTGGTTTTTACCTGATGACATTAGAAGCTCGGCAAACTCTAATGGTTCTATTCCATCTTCTTCATGTTTTCTGAATTGTAAACCAGAATTCTGTAGTAAATCAATGGAATCTTGAGCATACATGTCTTCCCTAAAACAAAATAATATATTTCATTATTTTCATTCAGTAACTGCATTTATAAATATATATTATATAATAAATCTAACAAACTTTTTGTAACACACTGTAAACAAGCACTAAAAAAGTTAATGAGCTCTTTTTTACCAATGGAAGCAGTTTAGGTGCAAAATTCAGTAAGGTTTTGTTATGAATGTTAAAGATGTCGAAAAAATTATGGTAGGTAAAACCATGAAGCTACAAAAAATTTAAAAGTATAAATCTTACTACAAACAGTTTACAATAGGCGAAAGCATTATGTATATCTTTTGTTTTCATAGGACACCTCTTTTAGCACTCAGCTAATTTACTTATAATGACGAAATGTATTAAATGTACTTACTGAAGGTTGAATTTAAAATTGAACTGCCATGTAGTATACCCAGGGGGCGTTTTACCATTCTCATCCATGAATGTAAGCCCAAGCTGAATTATTCTCAGTAAATCAACATTACATCTGCAAGAAACAAGTAAAAAGCAATTATTGAGGATTGTTTTCTGAGTGGATATCATTTATTGCTTAATTTTAACATGACTTGAACAGGGAGTAAACTTATAATAACTAGCTTTGACACACAGAAAACACAGTCATGGTAAGCGTAGTAAATAAGTAAATTTTTTTTAAACAATATTTTACTGAACATTTTCCCACTTCAAAAGAAATAGCAGCGAAAATTATTGTACAGATAAAAATAGTGAAATATTACAAATATTGTAGTTTTTACCTCACCTAAGTAATTGATATTGGTAGTCAGCAGTTGACCTGAATTCCCCAATAGGCCGAGCGACTACTCCTGGAAATTCTGTATCCATTGCCACCCAATGGTACTTCTGTACAACCTGTATTAGAAGATCAATGAATCAATTTATATATAGATTTTCTTATTTTTATTTACATAACATGGTTAAGAGTAGAATTAATTATTGTAAATATATGAAATTGGAGATACTAAAAAATCAAATGTGGGTTTCTTAGAAAGTTGTATTTTTAATGGTTTCAAAGTTAGTTAGATTTGAACTAATACATTAGCTAAAAAGTATGCATAGCCCTTCTGGAAGTGTGGATTGCAACCAATCTCACACTTATAATCTGGTGTGTGGTGGGCACTCTGATAGATAACAGCTAATTGCAAATTACATATGCGCTTTAGATGGCATCTTAAGCCATTTCTCTCATCTTTTACCAATATGTAACAGACATTAAAACGGAAGACCATATTTCCAGTTTGATAACAAGTTTTCAACTAGTCTCGACTCCCAGAGACACATAGTTTACATGAATTATTCAAGAGTGGGGCAAATCATTGTAAAATAAATATCAGCTGCAAAATAAACGAATCAAACAAATTTACTAATCCTAATCAGTTATATGTAAAAAGTGTTTTACCTATCTGATTATTGAATCTAACCCATCTCTAAAAACATAATAATATTACTAACTACTAAACAACCTTGGAGCAACATCAATACAAATTTTTTGTTATAATAAAACTGACATTGACACTGTTCACTATGAAAGAAATAATACAAAAGTAACTTTGACCTAGCTTACTCTATTAGAATATCTATTATGTAAATTCTGAACTTCAATAAAATAAAATATGTATGTATGTAAAATATGTAGTTGTTATGTAGCCAAAGTGATAGGATAAGGATAAGTGTATATTATTATATTGTATTTAATGACATCAATCAATAAAGTAATTAGGAAATATTAACCAACCTGTCTGATTATTTGGAATTCTTCATGAAGATTGTGATTCCACACATCTTTGATACCACAATCTCCATTCGCTGGCAGTTGCGCCAGGGATCCAAAACTCGCTGCTGGCATCTATATTGGGTAATAAATTAGTATGGTGCAGTAAAATCTTCCAAACCTACAAGTTAAAAAAAAACAAAAGGACTTCCTCACCTTGTATCTTTTTTCTAAATCTAAATAAGTATCTTCACCTTTCTGCGACGCCGTGTTTTGTGTTTATCAGTATTAAAAGTACAAATAAAATGCTAGACTTAAGGACAGTACTTGATAGTATTATCAACTGCTTTGTGCGTGATTTCGATGCCTAACGTAAAGTTTCAATTTGTTCCGGCGTTGACTCTTATGAGATTTTTGGCGATTTTCTTAATTAAACATATAAAAGTACAGTATTGCGGCAAGCAAAAACTCACAAAAATAAGTTCTATTCAGTTCGATAATCGATATTTTGTATTGCATTTATGTGTGAGACGTGACGTGAGTTG
>DWAV01000479.1:0-19594 GCA_018231305.1 Noctuana lactifera
TTCTCGAGCACACTGACACTGAACCATTCCTACCTCACATTTAATTAATTTCAGCTGTTAGTAGATAATTACTCAGAGTTAACAAAATCTTCTGTGAACAAAATTTTCTATGCCGAAGTGGCCATTTATGAAATAACGACGGTCTAGACAAGAAATTATATATATTATTCTTCTTTTACTTGAGAGCGATTGACTTATCTATATTGAAATAAGTATTATTACATATATATTAAGGCTAGGTAGGTAATACTGTATGGATATTAAACGACAAATCATTGTTTTTGTTTGAGAATCACTTAAGTAATTGATGATTAAAAGGCTCGATTCACAAGTTAAAACGGTGAATAAAAAATTGTGGTATTGGAAAATAATATATGATTCAATTCACACAAAATGTATTATAAAATTCCCATCAAAGTACTTCCTATTCTAGCGCCCGTGCACCTCAGTTATACCGAGCGTAGTATTAACTAAGCTTATTAACTCCCTCATTAACCGTGATTAATGACCTGCTTCCAGAATGCAATCTTTTTGGGCCAACGGATTTATTTTTCAGATATTTATTTCAGCATGTTTTCATACATAAACTGAATAAAGACTGAATTAAAATTATTTGCCTGGAAAATTCTGAAGACACATAAAATGGTTTTAATTCAGTTTTTGAACAGCGAATGTAAGTAAGCATAAAACTGTAAATAAATAAATACATGCATCCAAATAACAAGAGAACCTAAAAGAAAAGGACATGAAGGAAAAGTAAGGTAACATAAACAAACTCGAAACGTTATTTTAAATATGATGAACAAATTGGATTGAATTGAGCGTAGTAAAGTAAGTAAAGAATGTGAGTATTCTGGCAAATACGGATGAGCGAATGATATTCGGAAATATGATAAATTTGCGAAGATTAAGTATACCTACAACGAATGAAAAGATTTTTAAGACGCTCATACTCGTTGTTGCCAAGAGCGATTTAAGTTTTGAATCTTTTTTATAATATACGAGTAGGTACGCTATTAGTAATAGCCGTTTTGCAATTAAGTTTCAATCGAGTCGATATACGCCTGAAATTTGTGAGTGCTGTTAAAATCGGACGCTAGGGGCCGTTGCTCGTAATTCCATACAAAAGGCATTTAACGTGATAATGTAAACGAGAACGTTAACTCGCGTAAAAAACTCGCACTATAGAAACTGTTGACGCTTTTTTAATATACCTAGTTGCCCCATTTTTATTATAAAATGTCGAATAAACTTGGCCAGCAAGTTACGAGTTGCTAGATCTATAGCTAGCAGAATAAACACAATATTATTGAATAAAAATAAAACGATATTTATTGTAGGTAGTAGGTATTGTAAAATAATAATATACCTAATACCTTATAATAATAATTGATATACCTAATGATCGTACTCGTAAGTATTTAATGCTTTATTGAAATTTTTAGCTTTGCGTGCCTTAACAGGTGGAACATGACGCGCGGATCTTTGAAGATATGTTAAATCATTTTTTGTACCATGATAATTTTTATTGTTATTGTACCTTAGATGATGATTTTTATTTTTATTTTTTCAGTAACCTTTCAACTACTGAATTTGAAATCAGTTTTATTTATAGAATTAAACAGGTTTTAGCGGTGAAGGTAGTAGTATTGTCTTACATTGTAATTTACTACATAACATCATTAAAATATGCCTGTTACTTATACTGTTACACGATAATCGGTGTAGCAATTAATATAATTTATGTACGAATTTTAGTTAGTGATCGTTCTAATACAACAACAATCCCTTGAGAATCTTCGCAAATCCCCTAAATTACAATCTGAAGGTTACTTTCAAACAAGTTCAGGTTTTGGTTTAATTATTCCGTTGTATGAATTCCCAGAAAGCTAAATATGATTTATCACAAACTTTATCTAATAAAATAAGTCTAGACTAGAAATCATAAACACGCGTGAACATTTAGTTTTGTAGTTTTACTTTAAGGTACAAATTGAAGGGAATAAGCGTAATCAGAGAATGAATTATTTTAATTAATTTTAGCTTGACTTCTATTTAAATTGTGTTGCCATAATTACTGGCACATTAAAGTAAACATTGGGATGCTAGTGACCACTAACAGATTAATACGACTCATTTACCTACGAGACGATTGTCAGCTTTTCCGATTAGGATGGAGGTGGAGCATACTCCTCCAAGTTGCTCCAAGATTGGTGGCCGTGTGGATTGTTTTAAACAGGCCATAACCCCACTAACAAAGTTTAAAGACTATTATTTAATGACAGGGATAAACAGCTTTACTTGCCGCCCGAAAGTACAAATATATGTATGTATACATTAGCACAAAACACCACAATAAAACATTTAAGAATAATGTTACTTTCGAACAAAATTGTAAGGTAGGTAATTTTATTTTCCAGGTTAATTTTCCAGATGAGTGCTTACAAAACAGCGCTATGCGAGCTTTGCTTCAATATAATTTTATTTTAGTGAAAAAAATTTTATGAGATCTTTATGCCAACGAATTTTTTAAATAATATAACGCTGATGTTTTTGATTTCATGCGTATTTTCTGTTTTTTATACAAGAAAATTTCATTTTAGACGCAGAAAATAACTTTTTATTAAATATAGGGGTATACTTTTATTACCTCGTGTCTGTAGTACTGTTAGGCAGTTATTGTCATGTCTTCCTCGTAATATATTTTTTTAAATTATTATGTTGTTGACCAAGCTACGAAACTTAAAAACATTGTGACTTGCATAGGTGACTTAAGGTAATGATGCAGTTTGGGTATTTGGCAATATATTAATAATATAGGTATTAGTTAATGTTTCGAAACTAAGGATATTCTAACGATTGATCAAGTTATAATTGAAACTTATTGTTAGCTTAGAGTACGCCTTCAGAACAGCGCAGCCGAGACTAACAAATTCAATTAAACCGAAACTAGCAGCACTTTGTTGTAAGACGGAAACGTAAAAATTTAATTTTTTTTATTACTTTAAAAAGAAATTAACTCAAACCAATTATTAATTTGCTATATAAATCGGGGGCTCCGATTTTTTTTGAGGTCAGTATTAAGTAAATGTAGATTAAATTAATTTATTAAGATCTGATTAAATTAATTGATTCAGATTAATTAATTAGATCAGTTGTGAATGGTACAATCCGGTCATGATAGTTTTGAAGTATTAATGACTACTTACAATATACTACAAATTATTTGCAAGTAAAATAATAATTATATTTTATAGTAGAAGTTTCTTCCCTAAATGCTATATTGTGTTCATTGTTTAAACCAGTTTGCAACCTTCTTATATTATGTAGGGCGAAGATGCCAAACACTGTAAAAACATTTTATTTATTTTAGAAACAAAAGCAGACCGGATTTGCCGGCTGCGGGCTTTTCCCGGGTTTCGCCGGATCTACAGCGGTAACTAACGGCATGACTTGAAATGTGTACTTATTACTATTAGAGGGGCCTACCACGGTTTAACGACTTGTTTTCTATACCTACCACAATTACGTTCCTATTCAAACTGTTTTTTTACTTTGAATCCATGTTGCTTTTTACGTTAAATAATTTTCAGGTTCCTTTCACGTTTCTCACTTCAGGTCGTCACAGCAACGGACAAGTTAAGAGAGAGAGAGAAAGAGATTAAGTACCTAACTTCTATAGCTCCTGAGATTTTGACCTCTTTGGGAACGAATTTAAATATTAAACCTACATTATCACCTAGTTATAAACTCAGAATATAACGTACTAAATAGGTAGTCACATATTGCGACATGAAAGCCTCTTCAATACTTAGATTTAGTGCTTAAGTTAAAAAGAGCTATAAATTTATAATTATAATTAAGTCTCCAAATATATCTGTATTATATTATTTCAATTATGTAATGTAACACTAAAGTTAAATAGAACGCTTGTTTTTAATTATTATTATATTTTATTATTAGATATTAAGACTACTGAACAGTATCGCAAACGTATGTAAGAAATTACTTTAGTTAGTAAAATTGCGATGGAAGCAAAGAAGTAGATTTTTATTACCATAAAAACATGGAATCATCCTTCGAATACTTTCCTCATTCATCTAAAAGAAACAAATTGAATATCAAAATGTTGGCGGTCGAGTCGGCTGAAAGTGACATTTAATTTATGCTCTTAGAGATTGGGTGTAAGTGACAGGGGCGCAGTTGTCACATAACGGATAGGACAGCTGGTGAGGCGGATGCGCCGGGAATAGACTCCCGTGAGCCCCGCCCGCGTCACGCTTCGGACATGCATACTTTAAATACAATTAACGTGTAAAGACGGCAGGCGAAGTGTGGCTGACTGTCGAAAGAGAAATTTTAACACTTCGTTGTCGACACCTTGTTTGGCGCCCATAACGTTTGTTGCAGCCGACAACTTCCTCAAATAATGTATTTCAACTACATCCACATATAGAAATTCGAGGGAAACAAATCATGCGTTGACCAAATGTTGCGTTTTTCTATATAATAGACATAGTCCTATATGACAGGTATTTCTTGACTTCGTAGTGACTTGACTGCTATGGTAGAATTATTCTCTTCAGATCTGTCACTAACAAAGTATAAGATACGCTAATCTACACCAAACTTTTGAACAATTAAACTTGTAGACTAAATCTACAATTAGGTAAAATTGCGTAGGCTTAAAAGGTTTCCGCACCTTCTAATTTCAGGCAATGCGCAATAAACAAAGGATGCTAAATAAATAATTCCACATTAAAATAATAGCAGGGTATTATCGCCAAATAAATTCATTAGGCCTGTTAACCCTAATGGGTCTACGCGCCGGAGTTACGCTTTGTCTCCTCGAATGAAAAGGCGTTAGGTTTAGTCGATAGTTCCGAGGTCGGCGCACAACGACCATCTGCTAAAGTTTACAGTTGCGTGAGGCTGAAAACAAAAGGCAGCCATTCCCTTAATGCAGATACATTATGCAAAATGGAACGATTTGTATATAAATATATTATGTAAACACAAAATGCGCCATTGGTATTTGGTTATCTTAGAAAATGTTTTCTTGCAGTTTCTTGTCTTTGGAAGTTAATTAAAAGAATTCTCAGTTATGTTGGTAAAATAACAGGGCTTTGATAGCGATGCGAGAAGATTTTTAATAGGTAGGTACATATTGTGTACCAGATAGAAAAGTGGCGATGCCGGGTATTTTAAATATCAATAGCGACAATAGCAATTATGGTATCAAGTTTTAAAATTCTATCTGATAATCTAATGTATGTTTTCGTCTAATAAGGATGTCGATTCTTTGCCTATTTTATTCCTTATGGCTGAGAAATATAACTCGAGTAAGCAGTGGATATAAAGCAAGTATAATGTTCAGTTTTTATTGTTGCCTTTCTGACATCGGAAAGAAGAGCAATAAAACGCGTGAAGCATGTGGGGTTGACTTCCAAATAAAAGGATAAGAGTATGTATATAAAAGTCTAACAAGGATGTCGGCCCGAAGCGTTTCGGAGCTCGCCCCATTAATCTTTGCTTTATTATAAACACGGCAGCCAACCGAATCATAAACACGCTTAATGCGCACTCAGTCAGCTTCTATACTTCACATCTCTGCAACAGTCAACCACAAAGTCAAAAAGAACTCGACTTTAGCCTTGTAATAAATGACTCTCATTTTACTCCACTTAGTTTGATTGAAAGAAGAGAAATATTGGTGCTTGGAATACACAAATACTAAAGGTATCTTGTACAATTTATGTGTATTTGCTTATAGCTTTCATATTATACGTACGCTTTCGTAAACAGCATATAAGCACAGAACGAGCTTGTATGGAATCTTTTTTCTATACTATATGGTGAATATGTTTCTTTGTACAAGTAAATAAGTGTACCTACCGTAAATAGAATAATAAGCACACTAAAAAGCAGCAACTGTAGTTTCAGTATACAAATTTTTGTCTACAAGTTGTCTTATAAGTATTATAATATTATATAGGCATGCCAAATTATTATTATTTTAGACTTTATCGACTGTGCTCTAAATTATTCTCAGATATCTTGTAGGATAACACTAAGCCAACGTTTACAAAGTAAAGCCTTACTTCCGTAAGGTCGGTACAAGATAAATAACTATGGTTGCGTATACCTTGGTTTTATCCCGCGCACAAACTTTGCTGTTTTCCCGCGCGCTCGTTTATTTATTTTGCATAGTTAATGGTTAATACCGTAGACAAACACATTTTTGTTTAATGAATGCTGAAAGGGTTGAGCGATGCGATTTTCCTTTACCTTAAGTGTTGAAAGCTTAAGCCGCCTAAATGAATAATTATGGAGTGCTTAGTTTTATATTATGATATTATGGGATAGGTATGTGTAATATAATAATATATTAGTATTACTGTCAAAAGTAACATCACATACTTGTTTTATGAAGGTCTTTATTACAATAAAAAAACAACTGTGATGTCATAATTCAAAGTTGCATATTTATTAGTCTTCGATATTCCTTTTCTTCACTACTATAAAGTGGCCAAGTATGACTTAATTGGTACATTAATTTGTTTACTTATAATTTTGTTTATGTTTACGTTTCATTTACTTTTAATTAATTTCGAAAAACGTTTCACGTCTTTGTCAAAAGAAGAGGCGTGAAAGCAAAATATTTCAAGAAGATTTATTAGATAGAAGAAACATAGAGAAAAAAGATAAGTGGGTTCAAGTGATCCCTTAGCATCAACTGGCTAGTAAACTCGTTTTTGCTTGCTTCATAAAACTAGTGTAATTTTTTTACTGGCTTCTTAAGCACGGGAGGTTTGGGATAATAAATCATTCCAGTCAGGAACAGAACAAATCAGATTAGGTGAATAACAAATTGTTCACGCCTAAATGATAATTAAATTACAACACGTGCTAACAACGTTCCATTGTGTTTGAATAAATCATTCAATTTCATTATATTACTATTTTCATATCGAAATTATAGTACTGCGAAATTTATATTGCATATCGTTGTCTAAGGTCGTCAAAAATAGACTAATTTTAAATAACATAACACCGAAAATTTAACCGGAAGTCGGATACATATTCCGCTATAAACTGTTATAAAATTATTATATTATGGTTTAAGTAGAAATAAAGGCTTTTTTATTTTACTTTCGCTTTATTAAGCGATAAATCTAACTATGTTTGTACGAAAATATGCGATAATCGATATAATATACGAATATTTAGGTAGTCGCATTAATACAAGTAAACACGTATACAAGTAAAGAAAATAAACCCATAATATATATAATATCTATTACATGTAGGTACTCAATTATTGGAAAATGAAACTTTTTTATGGACTAGAATAGTATTATATTTTATTATCATAGGACACGATATCGTATAGGTGTCAATATTTCGTTTACATTAGTCACCTAACAAAGGAGCTGTGTTTATAAAATTGTTTCGATAATACGGTGTTACACGTCATGTAGCGACGATGTAATGACACAGCCGTCTAACATAAATATGTCAGTTCCTGTGTCACTCCGTTTCCGTGCCTCGCCGCAAGTGTGTTATGTCACTGTTCTCTAAACGAGTCGAAATTTTAACCACTTTTCTGTCACATGTTACAGCCGTTTCATGTATCGTTTAGGTATTTTCTTTACTGTTGGTGCGGAAAATAGTTATCTCTTAATAGTAAATTTCATGTGAGACACTCCATGCGTGAGACAACCGAAAATACTAATACATGGCTATAAACAGAAAAAAAAACCCTAGGAAAATGTTATCCGCGAATATCTAACCCCATTATTTTCTGATTTGCCCTACTCTAAGTCTGTTTTTAAAATCTAGAAATTAAGTTTCAGTTATCTACAAATAGCGACGTAAGATTTATGATTGTTGTAGAATAAGATTAAATTAAGTCTTGATTCGACATATTATCAACCTTGGTAGTAAATATTAGATATACTTTCGGCAGTTTCTGATAAAGCCTCAAATAGTCTTTACCTCTATCTACTTAGTCTGTCAGATAACTATCCGAAACTTTACCAGGAACCAGTGAATCTGACCGTTTGAGTTTATGAGTATGTTTATTAAATAATTATTAGAGTTTAAAGCATAACTATATCAGTGCAATAAACAGAAACTATTATCTTAGACCTTTGATGTAGGTAGGTAGGTACACAAAAATAAAGTGATAGCATATTTACATTTGTCACTCTAACTGAAGGATTTCCTGGATAAACATTGAAACTGACGTTGTGTATACAAGTCCTAAAGGTTGTCGAAAGTTACAGCACGTTGTTCTCATGACGGAGATGTTGTTTACTTACACTTTTACTCATTCCTGCCAGTCGCGTGCTTGGCAGAGATGGGATGTTGATGTGACGTCTATTGCGGCTTTCTGCACGACCCCGTCACCTTGTTATGTTTTATGGGACACTTTAACTGAATCCACTAAGTAACAGCTGAAAGAATATTTCATTTATCGTAAGTAAAACGAGTAGAGTATTCATAACTGAAACGCGGTTGCAATTAAATTTACAAATATAAAATGACCTAATTAAATAAATATACATAACATTTGGATTGGAGATTGGCATAGTGGCTAAAATGATCCTAACAATGAGTACCTATTAGGTGAGCTTAGTTAAATTTAAGTGATACGATTTTTTTCCTGGAAGAAAATTTGGGTGATAAACAGAAATTCTATGTCTAAAGAATATGTATTAATAAGGGTGTATTAAGATATATTGAAGGAATGGTTTAACTGGTGTGCATAAGTGTTTTAAACTCTAACTCCGAAATAGTATAAATCTAAGTTGAAAGTTAATTTTGTCAATCCGGATAATTCCTCAAGGTTTAATCAGACTAAGTTGGGTGTAATTAATGTTCACTAAGGCCACACAATCTAGGAAAGCTTCAGCTTAGCCGGCTACGGGAAACGGAGTTCGCAATGGTTTGGGCGGGCGTAGGGCGGCGGGCGACGGGCCGCGAGCAGGGCGGGAGCTTCGCGCCAGTGCCGTGAGGGAAATCAACTGCGCTGAACGCTTCACGCTCCGCGCATCGCGTCCCGCCGTTCCCTTCATTTAAATTTACGTCAATCGCCTGTCAAAAATCCAATCACATAAATAAGCCTTTGGACTTAATTAAAGATACGTCTCGGCACGAGATTAGTCGAAGTGCCAATGGAAAGAACATTCGCGGGAGTGATTTTAGAATTGTTTCGTTATTAAACACTTCATTCGGTACACAAACTTTCAAGTTGCGTTTTAATTTAAATGTCATAACAACTTTCTTTACGTCTTATTTATAATGTTAACATTAACAATGTGGGTGTAGCTTTTAACATTTATTACCTATTAGAAAATATTAATTCCCATCCTCCATTGGTAAAAAATATATAAAAGAAGTTTAATCGGTTACAATTTATAATTTATTAAGGTAAAACAAATGTGCAGCTAAATTATTAAGTGAATGAATGGACCACGAATAAAATCAACACAATAATGTAAGTTTATAGAAATGTAGATTTTTTTTATTTTACTTTTGTGTTTAATTAACGATATCATACAGATCTCAGAAGTATTTGTTTTTAATATATAATATAATTCATGTGTGAATAGTTAGCAATACTTACTGTTCCCTATGGCAATAATAATATATTTATTTACCTAACCTAAGTATTTAATATATTTAAACATTTATCTTAATAAATAGATACTTTTTATTCAAATTATAGTTTTTAATAGGTTTATAAATTATCAACAAAAATGATATAACAATTTATTATTATGATATAACTAACAGTGTTCTGGTATTAATTTAAAATTGATTTTAAATAGATTGAGAACTTCAGGCATTACTTTTTATTCAAATTATAGTTTTTAATAGGTTTATAAATTATCAACAAAAATGATATAATAATTTATTATTATGATATAACTAACAATGGTATTAATTTAAAATTGATTTTAAATAGATTGAGAACTTCAGGCATTATTGGTGTGAAGACAAAAACACATTAAGTGTAACACTTCTCGTAACATGTTACACATGCTTATTGCTCGTGACACGGTGTTGTGGTTTACCTCTCTTGCTCAAATATACTTAGCTGGCGAACATAACTAACTGAAACAATGCCATTTACACACTTACCCGTGTAGATAGCGGCTTACGCAAATTAGATGGAATACGCTTCCATACCTAGTAATTAAATAGTGATCGCAGAACTTAGCTGTGTGTTTTCGAGTATGAAACTGATACAGGTATAATTACTTATTAGATAATTCAATTTTATACTATATCTACTACAACTACATATGGAAAATTTATGACTGGTGCGTTTTTCAGTAAAAAATCGTGCCTTAACATAAAAATTTATAAATTGGTGGATCTTAATACCATTTTTGTATTCACTGATTGAACATAAGGGCTCATTGTTTTATATCTTACTTTTAACTGTATTTACGGGATTTAAATCACGATACTTTATGATTTCGGAGTTCCCGAGTCTACCCGCAAACATGTAATATAACTGAACCGAAATATAATATATAGTATTTAGGTACGATGTTAAATAAATACTTATATCATATATTATATAAAAGAAAATAGTTATGCGAAAACTATTTATTAATATAAATATAATACCTAGTATATTTTTAAAATATATAATTTACCTATATATAGATATGCTTCACGTCATGATCCTCCGGTCATGATATAAAATAAATTTAGTCATATGTTAAGCCGTGAATCGTGCAATCCGGGGCAGCTTAATGCCTCCATTAATAGGACTTTTGTTCCTTTAATTGCGTTCTCAGAAATCAGACTAGGTAAGTAAATAAATCCGTTTTGCCCCGGGGACAGTTATGCTTGTAAATTCGAATTTCATTAAAATTTAATGCAGTTGTATTTAACATCGAGCTGCCGCGCTTTAATAATCTTCGATTAGTTACATTTATTTCGTATAAAACACAATGAGGAAACCTGGATGTATATATTTTCACAATTTTCGGTAATGCTCTCAATAAGCATATTTATGATCTATATAATTATCACTATTCACTACCCATAATTGGCCAAATTAGACAACAAATACAATTAGACAAAAAAACAGTACAACACTAATGAGTTCATGATTATAATGCCGTTGATTACAATGTTTACATAACGTCCTTTACGTGATTACTGGCAAGATAATATTGCTTGTAATGAGCGGGTTAAATATTTGATATCACATTGATAATAATAGCCGTGAACTCAAATGACAGGTATCAACTGATAAGCCGTTAGAACTACTGAGGTTACTGCTATTGTGAGACAATCAAACGCTTTTGTGTCCATGTTGAAAGCGTAATATACCATTGTATAAAATATTAGATAAGCATGGGGAACTATGTAGTTATTATTGATATAAATACATATAGGAGTATGTATACATCTTAATCGTGATCATAAAAGGCTGTTGTCTGTAATTCACATACGAACAACCGCATAAAAACTTTTTATGCGACCTGTTTCAAAACATTGCAAGTTAAATGTTATTTAGTGCGAACTAAGGGTAAGTTTAATACTTTTAGTTCATTTGCATGATTGGTATGAGTGGTTTTGATTACTTTCGCGGCAAACACCAATTAGCCTTTTTTTATTATTCAAACTGTATGTATGCCAATGACCAACCTTATTAGGTCGTTTCTAACTTTAAAAATAGTCCACATATTTTATCGTAATATTTCATTCACATTCACGATTTGTTAATTATATTTTCTGTTCCAAATAGCGTGTTCCGTTTCGTACACTCATTATATTATTAACATGTATATTTTACTATTCTAGAACATTTGGTAAATAATTTCACCACATTTTTGGGAGTTTTAGAAGTGAACCAAATCATTTCCCAAATAATTTTACATTACAACATAATAATATTAAACAACAATAAAACAAAAGAGTGCCACTCTGTGACACTTTCCACACGAGAACAATAACAAATAGGCGACGTTAAAGTTGTTAGGAAAAAAGTTTAACATTTAGGTAGATACATTTATTTTTAATATAAGTTTTGAAATATATATTTCCAGAATCTTCTTTTTTTTATAAAAATAAAAAATAACATTCGTTACTACTTCAACCTATATATAGGTTTTAGTTTATAATTATATTCATGAGTAAACTGTTTCAAGAACCATTTTCTGTATCATTGACCAGTATAAGTATGTAACGTGAAAATGGGAGCCAGCTTAATAACACACATTTATTATAAACCAAGTTCTGCACGCTGCCCTGTACAGTTTCAACCCAAACCTATTAATTTATTTGGCAAGCTTTGCTTGAATGTAGTATATAGTGTCTATATTTTCTGTATTTTAATCTCTTGTACTCACCTGCGGATTTTCAATGTATTTCCGTGAGCTTAAATGTCGCATGGTCTTAAATATTTAAGTGTACCATTTAGTAAATTTATATGTACGTATGAGTTAATAAATATTAATAATAATTGATGCATATATTTTATATGATAATATATTTTACAAATACCTACTGTGTGTGTGGGTTGACGACACTAAAATGTCATTTTATATTACTGCTCCAGTCCTAGGTCCGATGGGAGAAATTTCTTTAAGAAAAAGCAGACTATGCGCACTAAGGTAGACAGACAATGGCGCAAAGTATATGTATGTAGTAAGCGCCAAATAAATATTTCTTCAATACCTCATAAAATATACTAATTTATTTTTAAATCGTTTATTGAGTCGCTCTGTAATTTAAATTAGAACTTTTTGTTAACATTTTGATTTGCAAGACTTCAACATACAATCTATTAAAAATTTATCGATTTTAATAAAAAAATTGACGCAGCTTCGTGATCTTTTTATCGATAAAATAATATGTTCTTATGTTTTTGTTCAATAGGTACCTATAGACTCTACATTATGATGTATTTATGTACCTACTTTTTTGGTTATTATGTTTTTTATTAAATGCAACTGTAAAAATGAAATTTAAGATTTTGCTTTATAACTACTCCATTTTCAATAATATTTTGTGATGAAGACTTTAATTTTAATATTAAATTGTCATAATATTTATTTCGTCAAAACATTTGTTACACGATATCCAGTTAGGATTTCTAAGCGGTCTCTTATTACTCAAGAACGTCTTAGAACTGTATAGGAGCACCAGGCAATCACTAGAATATGTATGATGCCAATAATGAACTCATGTGAACGTGGATCTGAATGCTCTCCGCTAGGTTACCGCCTCGTGTGCTTAGGTATTTAATATTCAAAACCTCAAGGTTAATTACCTATAGATCTCAGTAGACGCCCATCAACGTGTAATCAGCAATGCATAGCCTTGAATAGCAGGTACCTTTAAGGTTTATTGACGAGAATTTAGTCTAATGTCAGTGTAGTGACAACACTAAGCGACATCGCTTACTTTACGAGCGATTTATACTAGAACTTTCTTGACATTTTATTTGGTTGTAAAAATTGTGTTAAAATTTTAATAAGTTAAATAGTTTGTAAAGTTATAGATGCCTACTACAAAATTATACTCAAAAGACATTTAACTTGTAGCATAAAAATTGTCCTCCGAATTGTCCATTGGAAAAATTCTTAGCTAAGACAAAGGCATTAAAAGTTTCATGAAACGGTCTTGGTGTGTTTGTTTTTCACCTTTCAGTATTTTATATCTATGTAAGAGGAATTTATAGAAAAGGTACAAATGTAAGAATGTTAATATTTAGGTATACCCTACACAGCTTAAATAGATCATAATTTTCTTTATCCATAAAAGCAATTTCGAACATAAAATAAATTATTCCATTACCAGCTATCAGTACCTACTAAAGTCGCAGTAACATATGTTCCACGTTTCGATTAATTGGATTGGCCATTACACTGGTATACCATTAAAGGGAAATGCTGCATATGGCAAGTGTTACGTTTTAAATCATGCTTAAAACTGTAAAACCGCATTTAATTATGTACGTAGCGTAGGTATTCATATTCCGACAAAAAATTGCAAGGGCATCACAATTCTCGCGTTATAGCGGCCAAGGTTGACTTCTGAAAATACTCTGTTTTAAGACATCAATGTGTCAATCCGTACTTCTGTGTTCTACGTGTTTTTATTGAAGTATATTCTGTTCTTTTAAACATAAGGCCCCAAGAAAGCCCACATAACACAATGGTTATGTTATGTCACTTCAGTTCTATTTCGGCCCTGACGATATGTTTTAGTTAGATTATACTATCCCCCTGAGAGAACACTCTTACTCGTATGACAGTATGATTGTTCGAAAGTTATTGCACGGTTATCTACTGTTAAATTTGAAACTATTGCGCCGTTGTATTCGTTCTATTTGTGATAGGGATCACCTATTTTTAAAAGTGTCCTCTTATTATTCAGCTGTAGAATTTATTTCCAGCTTCTTAACATCTCATAACTGAGAATTCAGTCTTTTATTTAACGTAAAGAATCCTTTTCAATTTAAAACTTTTTTAATATACCGAAAGTTTTTCATTTGGCAAATAAATAATGTTTCCAATTTTGAAAACGATGAAAAGTTTTCATTTCGAGAAAGCTGAAAGATATGTATATTATTATGTTTTATTTGTAAGTAATAATAATAAATATCGGCTACAATAAATATATTATTAAATTTTTAGAACACCAAATTAGATTAGTATAGGTACTAATTTAACTTAATTTACGAAGGCACTACGAGTAGCAAATTACTTTTACTTCATAAATTATCAATTAGAGCAATTCTGTTTCTATAGCCCGGGGTTGGATTATAAACTATGGTTTCTCTATCTGTCGTAACAGGCAACTAATAGTGGACTTTGGAGGTTACGGACGATTAGAGTGGGAGCGCGACTCTTTCTTCCAGTAACTTTGGAAAGGATGACGGTGTGTATGACCACACAACTGAAGTCGTCTGACTAGAGACGAGGCTTTAAAGGTGCTGCACAGGAAGACCACCGATGCATTTTACGAGATATCTCGAAAGGCCTCCTAATACGCTGAGGCAGGTCATCAATTGGGTTTTTAATGCGGTAAGAATACCACGTGACCCTTTTTGTTTTAAGCCTGTTCAAAGTACTATCTAGTTACATTTGTATATTTAAGAACGCTCGCAGCGTCTTTGTGAAGACGATGGGAATAAATTGCAAGAAGCTGTAATGGATGACATCCGTACAGGGCCATTACGTTGACACGAGTTTCCTCTGACTAATCTTTTGGCTCCTTTTATTAGCTCTTTAAATGGATTTATTAAGATTTCTACACAAAACATAAGGACGGAGTAAAGTGTGTTAGTACACATAGGTGTGTAGGTATGTTCAAGATGGCTGTGCCAGCGAGAGACTGAGCACCGCGGTTATAAAGCGGTTACCAAGGAATTTTTGACAGTAATTATAAGCGACTAGTATACTAGGCTGGCTTAAATTTATATACATTAAGCATGTTTTATCGATCTTACCGCCATTAGCGGTCAACTATTCTTTATGCGATCGTGCTCACCATATTCTGAATACTGGGGAATAAAATACTGGGTAATTATAAATGTAAATTTTAAAATGCAAATCCCGAATTTTGTAAAATATTGCACATCGTCTATAAATAACATGTTGGCAACGTCACGCTTCCTTTCACTGTTGCTTGAAACATATTATCCACTATCGGTCTTCATTCATCACTTTTATCAGTAGCTACCGGTTGGCCAGGCCTTTGTGCCAGGTCTCAACTTTACATGACGCGGACGTAGTTAGATTCCAAATACTAGTAAGTTAAACCAACATAGCTGTAGAGACATGATTTATTAAACGTTAACGCTGCTGAAAACATTTATGTTCAGAAATTTTCAACAGTGAGGTGTAAGATTTATTTATTAAAACTTTATTATACCTAAAAGATACGTACATATTGGTATAAAAAGACTTAATGCTATAGGCATTCTTTGTCAGATAAACTACGAGCGAAACAGAGAAAACATTGAATGGTGGTATAATAACACAATAATAAAGAGAAACAACAAATACAAGGGAGATAATATAGATAAGAAGGTACAAAGTGCAATAAGGTACAAAACAACATGCAAAGCGATGAGGTATAATCACACATAATACACATTGAGGAAACAAATTACAATTTATACGAATAGATATGTATCTATGTATGTTGAAGACATAGAGAGAGAGAAGAGAAAAGATAACGTGGGAGTATTATAAAGGTTATTACTTTTTTTAAGGAAGTCGCATTAAGTATTGTTCATTCAAAACGTGTAGGTGAGAATTTTAAAATAGATATTGGTATTTTCACAGTCAATGAAAAGAAAATGAAAAACTAAAATTTCAAATTGCAATTTATTAAAACCCACAGCACCGATATGTACTCGTACATGAGCTAGATATTCGATTGTGGTAGCGATTGTGGAGACATGACGCAATTTGTTACTTATCCGTCATGATTAATGTGAAGATATTAAAGTAAAATTAATGTACTTTGAAATCTTATGCCTACACTTAAGAGTAGCCCTATTTGTTGGATTAAAAAAAATAATGCGTCTTACTTTTAAGAACAAACAAATACCTAGGTTATAAAAATGCATTAGTGGTTTAAACGTGTGGGTTAGAAATTTCGACAAGTACAACATCTGTCGGGTCAGCTAGTTAGATATATAATGTATATATTATAATAAATTAAAAAAAAAACTTAATACATCATAGTTTATAAATCAACTGATTCCTTTAGGCATTAAAATAGATGTCACGATACCCTTATAAAGAAAGACCTTTCTGTTACATAAATTAAAACGAAAAAGATTTATGTAGAACTGAACGAAAATTCTAATTATTTTAAGTTTTCCCTTTAGACTGCCACGATTAAGTTGTTCTAAGAATTTTCGGTTTAAAAGGTTTTCTCAGCTCTCTTTATAACGAATCATGTTTTATTTTTTCTTTAAGTAGGTATGCCTTTCTTTGTGTTAATGTTGTCCTACGATGTAAAATAAACAGAAACGTGGTAATATTTTTGCGATAGTTGTAGGCTAGGAGTAGGGTAAATATTACAAATGTTAAACTAGCTGTGGCCCGCGGGTAGATCACGGAACAAAAGGAGGAAACACAAAGAGCAATGGAACACATTTTGCTGAGCGCCTCGTACCGTGTCCCATATTTTCTAACGAGATCATACGCTAGCCCGTGTGTTCCGGAGTTTCATATGAATTTGCACTTTTGTAAAATGTGGCACGTAATACAATCTTTATTTTCTAAAGATACGAAAATTCAAGTAATAGATTAGTAAGTTTTTCAAGCAAATAAGATAAACCACCTAATTTTCTTAAAAGATATGTGGTTTTCCACAAGTTTAAAGTTTAGTAGATACTTGAATACGGATTGAGTTGTAGTTTGACTTTTAGAATATGGAGCAGTTATTTTAAAACAGCATTACTTTACGTTTAACGTTCTGCTCGCAGCTCAAATGTTGACCTAACTGAAATATCGTTACTGATATCCATGCTAGTAATATTGCGAGAACTAAAATCACATGAGTTTTTACTATCGCAATGTTAGCAGAGTTCTGGTTCAATCTTCTCAGAAAAATTCCCTAGATAAATATGTATAAGCTCTCCAACAACTACGAGTTCAGTAAATATTGCCAATAACTCTTGGCTTTTGAGAATTTATTTCGATTCCCTGTAAAGATATAAAAAAATCTTTCGGAGAAAACGTAATAAAAGTATTTTGCTGTATGTCAAAGAACTTCATAACCGTATCATGTAACCTCCGTTATAACAAGTATACCTAGTTTAATACATTTTATAGGTATCATGGGTAATACATAATTATGTATTTAAAAATTGACTCGATATTATTATGTATATTTACATCATAATATAAGGTAGCTTTTTCTATCATTTGGATGTAATAAAATGTTAATTTTCACTTTTTTTTCTGCTCTTTGCTACAAATTGTATTGATAAATAAGTTTACAAAAACTAAAGAAAAAACCTTAAAAAGCTTTGCCTTGTCCGTATTAAACTAGAATTCCCTTTGTCGTTAGTGCACACATAAAGACAATTACTTCAGTCCCGCGGGGAAACGAACCCTCCGAATGGCGGACTGATAATATGATAACCACTAAACCGCACGGGCGGTTAGTATTATAATATATTTGTATAAAGTATCATAGTAATCAACTCCATCGATTTAGGTACTAAGTAAAAAAAGCGTGTTAAAAAGTATTACAAGTTTAAAAAACAACTAGAATTGTCAAATAATACAAGGTGCAAACGCCTCTTTTACAGTCCTATTGGTATTTGTAAGTAATCCCTTTAAAGTTTCTTACAAAGTATTTTACAGTGAGAGAAAATTTCATTAAAAATATTAGCATTGATTACTTTCAAATCTCACTCCCGAGTTGGAGAAATTGGAAAGGACGGACTAAATTGAAGGATTAAACGCTCTGTCTGTGTCAATATGATAAGAGCTGAGAAAGGCCCGCCTTCTATAAAATGCGAACAAGGGACAAAGAGCGTGTCACCGAGATTGGTCAGATGCGATCAACGGCAGCTGGCGCTTCTGCCGTTTCATCTCACTCTCATCTTAGTACCTACAACTTCGCGTACCGGGTGTTGGCGAACCCGAAAGATTTTGCATAAAGTAAAACATTGTGCGCTCCTACATCGCAACTTCGTTTTTATTGTGAGGACGTTCACGAGCATACGAGTATGAAGAGGCAATGAAGTTATGTGTCGCACAGTAGTATCGGTACCCAAAACATAAAGTTTTTTTACAATAATATGCAATGTTAACTAACTTTTATGATTTATTTATTTAAATTTTATTATATTAAAATAAATAAATAATATTAAAAAGTAATAATATAAGAAATAAACTTATCTACTAAAACAATTTCTAAGAACTCCTTTGAGTAAGTTCAAGCCAGTATGATTGTGAAATAATGTTTACGTTATAGACATCAAAAAACCATATAAAGAAAGAACTTTCAAAGAAATATTTGTTAGGATGACCTTGAATCAGTTACAAGACATCAAAAAGCTTTTGGGGAGGCAAATCAGACGTTATTTATTAATATCAAAGGAATCTATGAAAACTTTTGGTACGCAGCTCTCGAAGAAAAACTTGAATTGCGAATCCCTAACTTTTCTTGTCGGAATACTTATGAGATCTGAATGAGACAACAATAATATTGTATCATCTGTGATCAATTGAATTTCGATATAAGTGCGTGCCTACTAAGTTGAGAACATTATTCATTATTTCGTGGAGTTTCGTCCCCACATGATTGCTCCTTAGGTACTTACTGAGAATAACTTTGTAACCGAAGTTGAATTTTGGTAATTAGCCAAAATTTTTACAAGATTAATTATTCATGGCTTAGTGTTACTTATTAGCACAAGATTAAGCGTAATTATTTTTGTTTTCAGGTTCAGCGAAAGAAGGGAAGGGACGTTTGAAAATGTGGGCGTGTGACTGGCGAACTATGCGTCATTGTGTTGTGTTGTTTGTTGCGTAGGCGAGAACTACGGACTACGTGTTACTAAGTGTTCGTGCCGAGTACATGA
>DWAV01000480.1:0-19577 GCA_018231305.1 Noctuana lactifera
CGTTAGTCTGTCTTCAGAGGGTTGCCTTTAATTCCAATTAGCACCGCATCGCTGGTCGCGAGTCATCGATGAAACCGGAACTTGTTAATTTTTTTAAAAAATTTTTAAGTATGTATATCCCGAAAAGAAAGTCCATAGTCCTTTAGTAAAAATTCTAATAAAATATTTCGAAATATTCTTTCTATCCTAGACTTTATGTGCATTTTATTGTCACATCAAACAACACTAATTACATTTTTCAGCAAAGCTAGATCATTCGTTTTTATATATAATTTCTGTATTTGTTACTATTAGAACAGCGCTATTTGCTTCTGAGATATTTTTTCTAGTAAAAGTTTCATTATTTCTTGCCACTAATTATTATTATAAACGTACATGTGTGCTACGAATTCGCAATGCATTTATTGCTTGCGGTGGTCGTACATATAAAGGGTTCTCGAGGAGCCCATATAAGCTGAAAATCTCATATGAGCTGCCGCCGGCTGGCGCTGCGGATCCAATGACACGTGGAATATACCAACTGCGCCGAGTCAACCGAGAAACATCATTTTCTGTTACGATTTTTATCCTCTTGTGAGGAATAACATAGACATTCTCTTGTTACAAAAAATGCTCGCTTTGAAGAATTTTGCGCTTTTGTAAGATTTATTTGTGGAATTTGAATCTTGAAGAAAACAGTTATTTAGGATGATGTAGATTCAAAATTAAATGTGTATGTGCCAGCTCCGACACACGACTATTCTATGCATATTTTTTGTATTCATTTAGTAAAATAATTATGGTTACATTGATCATGTTATATATATAATTGTTTGAAACCACTTTGTGTATATTATTATGCTTGTACTTTTTCGTGACTAAAAGTAACATTCTGATTCCCTTTAAAGTGGATGTGGCGTTGTACTCCGTACATTGGTCGGCAGTGCCTACCAACTATCAATTATTGTCGAACGTGGAAAGTTAGCTGGGCTTTACCTGACTCCAGGTGAATCTCCAAGTGGGGAGCCGTCGTCAGCGAGCCAAGTGATGCGGGGTGCTGGATCCCCACGCGCGGTGCAGGGGACCCTCGCTCCGGCGGCGGCGGACCAGCGGACCAGCGCCGGCGGCTCCGACGTGAACACGGGCCCCAGTCGAGTCAACTCGTCTGATTGCACCGCTACACACACACTTATTATTTTTAAACTATGACGAATACTATTATTGTTAGTGCAGCTTACTTATGAAATATAATAATATAATTTCCTATTGTATTTAGGTACCCACATTTTACATATTACTAACAATATTAAACTTGATTAAAATAATCACTAACGGAACCAATTTTACATTTTATATCTACAAGTAGGTACATTATTATTATTATAAAATTGAAGATAAATTACACTCGTACACTTAAACACCAAACTAATTATTAATAGAAAACTGAAGAGATACACAAGTACGTAATTTCAACAAGTTCTAAGTTAAACGATCGAAAATAAATAAATCCTCCCCCTAACAGACAAGAAGTGAGCAAGTTGAACAACTGCGAGGGAGCCCCCGACAGCGGTCGGAGCTCCGCCCGCGACGCCGACATGCTACGAGTATAATACAGTTTGCGCGAATTCTTCCAGCAAACAAACGGCTAACTTTAAGCCACTTAAAAGTCTAACAGCAAAAGTGGAGTTTGAAACTGTTTGACCCAAAAAAAGCACGGCTCGCGATTGTCCTCAGACGTGTAATTCTGTTAAGTTCGTTGGCAGTTGTTTGTTGAAATTAGTTCGTGTTTTACTTTCGCAATTAACTCGCACGGGAGCATAAGAAAGAAGCGAATTCGTCGTCATCGTCTGACGTAATTAAAGCCAGAGCTCGACGCTCGTATACACTCGTAAAGTCGCATTTGGGTAGCGGGTGTTTTAAATTAATCCTCCGTCTTATTCCTCACGTTTGATATAGCTAATCGGAGCGGGCGTGCGGGTTATAGTCGATATCGCGAAACAAAATTGATTTAATCAAGAAGTGTTACAGTCAACTCAATTTCAGAGCTGAAAGGGTTATAAATAGAATTGGTTTTGTGCTTGTGCGGGTTTAGTTAAAACGAGGGAATTTTGTAGGAGGTTGCCTTGATCAATGAACACAATAATGTAGAGCTGCGCGCCGCTGTGAAACGAATGAAGCTCGGTCGCGGCTCGCTCGCTCCGACCCAAATAACTCAATGAACATTGCTATTGAATTTCGTACTTTATTCAAAAGTAGGTAATGATTAACTGTTAACTCAAATAGAAACTCTAAATTGAAATATTTATTTTAAATTTTAACAAATAAGGAGTAAGTTATTTTTTATTTAATATAATAAATAATGACTTTGAATGCATAGCTCCATCTCAATTTTTCAATGAATCAAGTTAACATGTACCTTAACAATAAACACAAAGGTATAAGACTTCTTAATGTAATACTTACTTTGTATCATTAAATACCAAGTCAGTATAACACGCAACATCATGTCACGCTCTTCAGTCCCGCCTGCTACCTGTTGACAAGAAAAAACTGTTTTGATAAACGAGTCCACTTTAAATGGATTATCTACACATACTACAAAAGTTTGCTACAAAATAGATAAACATAACACATTCCATAGTTTATAGTTTTATAAGTGTCATAGAAAGATATAGAATATTATAGATTATTCATATCTATAGGTAGGTACTATCTAAATGAAAATAAATCTGCATTCGCCTTTAAATGGTTTTGCTGATAAAAAAGTGAGGTTTAGTTTGATACAGTACTTTATTATTATTATTATTATATAACTAGCTGACCCGGTAAATTCGTTAAAAAATTTATTTCGAAAAAAACCCTATACATTTATTTATTTTTGAATCAGCACCATCTAGCGAACGAAGTGTAAACATTTACGTTAAATGATCTTTTATCGCTTCCTCTTAGGTGATGTGACAAAAGTTGTATAGATGATTCACTCCGCCAATTAAATAAAGTATGCTCTCGCTAAAGGCGCACCATCTGTGCAGCGAGCGCGCCGCGCGGCCGCGCGATTTAAGCTCACTCTTTTATTTCCGCCGTAACTTTATCGGGGAAATCTTTTAAACTCAAAACTTTTATAGTTATCTAACTGACGCATTCAAAAGGAAATATCGCTGCAAATTATGTGCAGTCAACCCGTTTATCTAGTGTGAAACTTTGAAGAAGCAAAGCGAAGGAAATTTCTAATATTAATTTTGTTCGCTTTAAAGTCTTTCACAAAAAAAACATTATTCGGAAACTTCTACTACCAAAACTTTATTTGTACGATATTTTGTTTTATTTAAAAAAGTTTCCAAAATAACATGTCCAACAAATTTAACTGTTAAATTAATTTGTGCTGATATCCAAAGGTTTTTATAAAAGGAGTATTTAGTGGAAAACATATTATAGAACCTCTCTGGATGTATGGTTGTATCGGTTAATTACATATGCATCGTAAGCACTCATGCCTATTGCGCAATTACCATACATATTAAATATATCAAATTAGGCTTCAAAGTGCTCGAGTAACGAGATATTACAAATTAGTACAATATAATTAGCACTGTATTGCCAATGGCTAATATGCACCACGCGAGGCGCGGTGACAGCCCAGCCTGGGGTGCCCTCTGGCGTTGCAGCTAATGCATATACTTGCAATATTAACCGGACCGGTTATTATGAACTCTTAATGGCTCAACTGTTTACGTCAGTTATGTTAACTAGCAGTCACGTGATAGCTAATTGCCTAAGATATATTATACGAGTAGGAAATAAACAGCCTTACTGAACAGACTTTACTTCGTACACAAATATCACGTTTCGAATGAACACTTTACGCAATATAAACAGAAAAAGTCATAAAGAACAATCTTATTCTTCTCGTTAATTATTATCTTATTTTAATAGCTTCGAAATATTTGCATACCGTGATATGATTATCAAAATGTTTACGTAGCAAGTTTGTTGCTTGAGAGACAGATCTGAATGCCCTGACGAGGCACCCCAGTGGCTGTACAGCATAACTTGTACGCGACGTGAATGACAAGCGCCTAGCGCTTGCGAGAGATTCATATTATAACTTTCCACAAACTCTCAGACATTCACAAAACTTTTGAGTGTTATTATATTGTTCAAAACATTTTCTCGTAATTTTAAAGATATGATGACATTTTGTAAAATTTAACGTTACACAAGGAATTGTTATCATTTTGTAATTAACTTGAATTAAGTGCTTTTCAGAATCCGCGATGAGAAAATCCGTATATAATAAGAATAAGCACACTGAAGTGGCAGTGGGTACGCAACATCGTTCGAAGGATTACCTTGTCGAATATCTTAAGAACAGTTAAAATCTCGTAATGGAACAACAAAGAAAATAACAAACAAAAATTCCAACATTTATAAAATAAAATTAAATTATGAAAGGTAGTAGGTACATATAGAACTATAGCGTAGAGTGAAGCGCAATATACCGTCATATTTTTAGTATTCAAGCAAGTAATAACGTGTATTAGTGGTAAGTAAAGTGACGTCATAAACACTGTGTACACACGCCGCTAATGGAGATCACGGCTCGTTGCGGCGAGGGCCCTCGAGCTGAGTGCGCGCTGCTAGCTACCTGGCTCTAGTAACGATAAAATAGTCTCTATATGTCCAATATAATATAAGCGACAGGATTCTCTTTGACTAATCACGAAATTACACTTACACTTTATCTAAAATTTAGAATTTTTTAACGATTTCAAAAAAGGGCAGGTAAGTATTATGTTCGGTTGTGTAAAATTTTTTTTTTCCTTTTAAGATATGTTCACGGAAATTCCCATCGTTTGTAAATCGATTTTGATTATTTATTTTTCATATAAAAATGTTTATATATAGCTGACGGTGTCCGTTCATGCTATTATTCGGACGGTAGGAGATGTCTAAAACAAACACCGGAACATCCGGTTTAAACACAACTGCACAAATCATAGAGTGTTATAGCTACGTGTAGGAAAATACCAATCAATAAAAAACCTATATGATACTTAATCAAGCTCCACACTTAATGAGTGGAACATTCAGCTGCGCTCGGCGCACACAAGAGGGCTCGACGTGTGAACGTGATCCATTAGCGGAGTGTGTTTCGCGGTATTTTATGACGCCAATTATTAATTCCTAATAGCTCTCGTCACCGAGCCCTCTTGCCTCACAATTACTCGTATGCTCGCGCCAAATCATCGTAGGTACTTCCGTTTCCAAACGTAAAACAAAGTGAATAATTCTTTAAAGTGCAGTGCAGTGGGGCCACAACGCCCTTCATCATTATCGAATCACTTGCATATTTTTAGGGTAAATTAGAAAGTTATGGCGAGCATTGTACTAGCACCTACTAGGGCACAAGATTATTGCATTAGTTGATCCTACATTTATACATAATACCTATATATTATTATATGATAAATAACGCTTCAAACCTGTAGTCCTAGAATTCCCTGTGCCGTTGTTACTATGAACTTATGTTCAGCTGAGAATCAAACCCAGGACCCTTTGGTAAATCAATATGGAAACCACTTCTGGCATCACATTGGAATTCAGTTTTTATTATATTATTGTTATACTTCTTACTTGGTAACAAATCTATTTAAACGAATTGAAACAAAGCATTATACAAGTATGTAGATTGATAAATAACAAGAAAGTTAAAATGAATAACTTCAAGGAATACGAATCTTATTTACAATTCAAATATTTCTAAACAGAATATGATCGTATAACTTTGTGTGTAGTTTGTATCGAATGGAATAACATTAAACATCTTACTGTAGCTACAAGTTCATGGTAATTTTGATTCTGTTTTAACTGAATCTGCCTCCAGGTGTTTTGTGAGCCATGATGTATATCACATAAGTGTAAAGTTGTAGTGAGCTGAGGTAAATGTATGTTTGTTTATTTAGATACTCCAGAAACTCAAAGAGGCTATATTGAACTTATTTTACTGAAATCCTTGATTAGTATGTTTTCAAACTGACAGTCGTAAACCGTAGACATGAGGCGTTGGGATGATGTCGAGCCGCCATATTCCGAAGTCTCATTACCATAAGCATTGTGCCGAGACGATCCGCGCTTCCATCAAATGTATTTTGAATAATGTAGTAATCCTGCGATCATGTTCCCTCGTAAGAAACTTAGTTTTTATTTTAAATTTCTGAAGATATTCTTCTGAGTATTTATTGTATGCATATTAATATGTGGATACACTACACCTTCCTCGAAATGCGGGTCCTGTGCTGTGATTTATGATAAGTAAAGGGTTGTGTAAAATGTTATCTTATAAATGACAGTAGTATTTTAATAATTTAAGTATAGCAATCTTTAAGGGCCTCTTCCATCATGCTTAAGTAAGTCCTAAGTAACCTCGTCGATTAAATTGACACTTTGTGTTCGTTAAATGTCACTTTAACGACCGATCAGTAGCCTACTTGGGACTTTATTGGAAGATTATGGAAAAGGGCTTAAATATAATTATGTTATGTGTAAAAAAACAATAAATGAATGTGAAACAATGTAATCCATTTTTGAGTTAGTTCGTTGAAGTCTTTTTAACAGATAAGTCAAAATGCAATTTTATAATGAAGTTATATCAAATTAAGCGTGACAAAAAAGAAATTAATGCATTTGTTGTCTGTTGATATAAATAAATGCAGAGAATTTATTTAAGTTAATTTACTGTTAAAGAATGAAATACAAATTTTTGATACAGCATACTTTACAAAATAATCTAACCATAATGTATTGTGTGGTCGTTTGATTAAAGACTAGCTCCTAGTTGCCAACTGGCCGTATTTCGCTCACAGGCCGCCAGTCAGTGGTGCGATGCTGGCGAGCTGCCATCGCCGCTTAAGCCTCGTGATCCCCTCAATCAAGCCTCGAGTTGTAATGCCGGTGCGATACTTAGTTGCTGTCCACATATAAAGTAGTACGCTTTAGAATGTCTTCAAACTGTTTGAGGCTTGTACAGGGATGGCGTTGGTAGCTTAATGGTTAAAGAATACCCCGTGTGCTAAAATCAGCAGACCTGAGAACTTTATAAATGTAAAAAAGGATGATTGAAACATTCAAAAGTTTTTGATTGAAAGGCTCACAGGCAGCCAGGAATTTGTTAAAAACTATTATATGAGTATATTCGTCTTGTATTTTATGTCATTGTCTACTAAACTCAAAGTTCTGTTAACAGTAATAATATTCTCTCTCCGAGCTCTACTAGAGCTAGATTCTGTGCATGTGCACAAAGTGAAGAATACGTTCCTTTTTCACATAGTAAGCCAAAAGGCAATCTTCAAGCTTCTTCAGTCTCACAAAAACTCCATTATTCTCCACACGGCTGCCTGTTCTGTTCCTAATCCGCTCGCGTCGCGGGAGCGTTGCACCGTCATGTAAGACGAGCTGCGAGCTAATCCTGCAAACTGCTCCTCAGGTAATGCAATTGCTGGTGAGGGGATCGTCCTGTGGGGCTTCCATCCTCTTGTTTTTGTAGCGGAAGCTTCGTCGCTTGTGTGACGAGGTAATTGCTTTTGTTATTAGGATTAGGTTACGTGCGAATATTTTGCAGCGGGGCGCCACGGCCGGTGGGGGCATTATTACACACTTTATAATGTTAGAAAGAGAACTTGAGTTTGAGTCTTAAAATAACTCTCTGTTCACTCAACACACAAACGTGTTTATGCACCATAATTTCGACAATTTTAAACCGATTTTTAAACTTGTTTTGTAGGGTATGCTTTCAATTGAGTCTCATAGAAAAATTTTAATGACTGTTTGAGTGTTTGTGTAATGGTCTTCGTGGGTATCTATGACATCCAGCATACAGGGCATACAGGGAATTTTTGTGTAAGGCTAATTATTGTAAGGCGTTATTTAATTTATTATTCTCATCATATCAAATTTAATTCTGATGATATCATTAAACAATACATGCTTCAATTTTAATTAAAGCAATTTACTTGTGCGCTATCTATGATTGATTAGGTAATATAATTGATCTGTATCTACTCGTATTACTAACTATACGTGGAATGCTGTGATAAATTAAATTACTGCCCTTAGGTAAGCTCTAATTCCGTAAAATTTATAACTTCTCTTTCGGTGGCATATTTTATGAGATGTAAACAATATTATTTTTAAATTATATTAATAAATATATGTAATGTATATTAATATTTCATTTTTAATTTTATACTAGCATATATATATGATTTTTATAAGATTTAAAAATTGAAATCTATATTAATAATTAAATTAATATATTATTATTTGAATTTGTTACTCAGGATATCCAAATCACGTTTTTAAATTCTGATTCAAGAATAAAATCACATTTCACATTACATCACATTACACCATTCCGACGTTTTTAAATAAACTTCAATTTTTGATAAACGAGTAGGTACTCGAACGAAATGAAGCGTAAGCTTCCGGGAGAGTTGGTATCAAGCAATAAGTTTGAACTCACCTGTCTTTTGAAGTACCGTAGTACAAAACATTAATACACAACCTTTATTTCACAACACCTCACAAGTTCTAAAAGTACAAAGAAATTGAGAGTTTTAAAAACCGGTAAAATTATACTAAAGTTAAAGAAGTTTGTAGCTTATAACGTAGCACCGTAGCATCGTAGCGAATCTCGTAGTTTGAGAACGATGCTGTGGCCGCGTAGACCGCATTATTATGATGCGAACGTGAGCCGCGCGCCGCGGCTGATCTCGGAGTGAGGGTGAGCTGGGCGGCCGCGGCCGGTGCGCTACGGCTACGAACTTTGCGCTACACTCCATTGTTTTGTTCTCAAGCGTTATTCAACTCAATTTTCTCGAAGCCGAAGTTTAGTGCTTTTCCCATTATTGCACTATTGTAACTGCAGTTATGACTTCAAAAAGGTTAAAAGAATAACATTTTAACAATCACTGAAAGTATATATAAATTTGTAACGAATATACCTGGCATATAATTTTATGAAGTTATTTAAAAAGACAAAATATTAAAAGCATAAAAATCAAACTTAATATCACAACTAGGTTCTGTCTCAACTATTGCTATTAGGCTGTACGGTCTTTGTTTGAATTTTTGAACTTTCTACTGTTTTACTTATTTACATAATATATCGAACCCAAATTTAAATAACCCAGTCTCAGGTTTTACTTAAGTCTTCTTATTTAAATATATTTTAAATAAGAAGTCTTAATTCAATTTTAGTTTAATCAGTTTCTATTTCACGACGCAATTTCAATGGAGACAACATTTCATTTAGCGTGACGATCTTGTTAGTCGCGCTTGTTCATTTTCGACTCAAATTATAATTAATATTACGAATGAAAGCGAGCGATAGAACTCGACTAAAATGAATGTACATTTAATAAAAGCAATCGTTTTCAAAAGTTGCTATCTAAATTGAGAGGCGCAATTTGATAAAGTATCGGGTCATTTATCTCAAAGATACTAGTAGGTGTTCTCGGCGGGTCGAGGGCGGACCGGGACTTGGATCAACTTTACACTCCCTTAATGAGTATTATTCGTGATAAACCGTCTATACGTTATTAATATCATTCGCTCATATAATTATTGCCTAATACCTACAATCATCTATTTAAAAAAAAAATTAACTTATACATGTTTACTGTAAAATAAAGAAGTTTGAAATAAAATTGAAATTAAAATTTAGATCATTTGCGATACAACTTCGAAATCTACTAAAGATTTTATTAATATGCATAATATGCATAGGGTTGTATAAGCGAAGGAGGGATATATAAAATAAATGAAATAAATTACTTAAGATTTATAAATTAAAACAATAATTTAACATTTAATACGTTATTTGGTAAGTGAAACAAATCCATAATTAATATCCGAGTTTATATTTTAAGAATTAATGATGTAAAACCAACCAAATTGTTCAATGAAGTTCTATTTACCGGCAATCACAAGGTTACACTAACTAATTTACGCTGTAGATAGTCTTCATAAAGTGGTCTTGGGTACTTAATGTAACATCCGATTCTCAGAATGAGTTAATGAAATTGCGCGGTTGTGAAGCGTGCGTGCGGCGTGCGGAGTGCGGCGCGCGGCGTGCGGCGGCTGCGGCCGGAGATTGCTACGCCGCCGCGCCATTAGTTAGTAGTTGGGTTAGCGCCGGCAGTGATTACCCACCGTTGACGACAAAGACCTTCAGAATGTTATCATTTATACGTACCTATAATGGATATATCACCAACCATAAACGTTATAAGGTGGTCGCTCCAAAACTTCACTTTTCTAAACTTGTCAACATTAATTCTTAAATCAATCAACGTAATGTGCATCACTACACAAAATTTGCACAAAAAAATGGATCTTCGACACGATAAGATAATGATTTTACCGATTTCAAAATGGAGAAAGTAGTTAACTTCAAAAGTTCCTTATAAACTTCTCTATAATCATAAATATTAGTCCATTTACCGGAGGGATATTTGATATTCAGTCAAAATCATTGAAATCAATCGAATGTCCCGTCCCTATATATTTTGATTTTAATGAACAACGTTACATCAGTGTCCTTACAAAGAGCTTAATTGAAGCGGTT
This sequence comes from Noctuana lactifera, assembly GCA_018231305.1. Lineage (NCBI taxonomy): Eukaryota > Metazoa > Arthropoda > Insecta > Lepidoptera > Hesperiidae > Noctuana > Noctuana lactifera. Next base: position 10,604 of record DWAV01000480.1, read on the forward strand.
GTCGTAACCATTTCCTTGACGAATATAATGAAGATGAAGGTTCTTCCCTGAAAGCCTCTGCGGGGTTATCGGATATTGCTTTGCCATGTTGTTAACTAGTTAGATTTACAAACACGTAATTGCTATAAACTTTTGATTATTAAATCCAAGTATACACCCACCCACGTAAGTACTTGGTTTACGTTAAATTTTTATGCCAGTTTTGAAAACTTTTTTCCATGTTTATTGTAATTGTTTTGATTTGAATATGAATATAGATTATTCATCCTATGACCTGCACCTCGCCGAAACGGGCCCCGTAGGAACTGCATGCTCGTTTCATTGAACGTTATCTATTAACTTAGCAAGCTGCCTCCGGAAATTAGACATTTCTAGAAAATTTGGTACACACTTGAGAATAGGTACAATACGTGTTATCACATTTACAATATTATATTCTCGTAATAAACTTATTAAAAGGTTGTGATTGCTGACATCCCCATTTGGATCGTTAATAACGTAGTCGTCAGCTCCTCGTTGCGATAATATTATTATCCTCAGTATGACACTCGTAATATTATTATGAAGTGGCAGCGCTTGGCTCCTAATACGAGTATAGCTACTGATTTGTGATCTCTTGAAGTGTTTACCTTATTATTAGATAATTAAATATAATAAATAAAAAATAAATTGGGCAAACCAAAAATTTGGATGGATAAAAATATTAACTGCAAATATTTATATATATATATACCATATAATATATACATTAGACATATACAAACCGGTACAAATACTTCAAAAAATTATAAAATTCAATCGGAGGCATGAATAAAGGTCGGAGGCTCGCGGTCGAGTACAAATAGCATTGAAAATGACCATGGGATGTAAATGATCAATAAGACGCAAATGTGTGTGTAATTGTATCGGTCCTCTGCATTTCCTTTAACTTGTAGTGTTTCGTAGCAACTTCAAACGTAGCGGTGCTACGACACTCGTAGCTATTATTGTACGGAAACACTCATCTTTGTCTAATAAACGCTATAATTATATCTGCTTTGTCATCATTATGATGTATAATTTAGAACTGGAAAAATTATAAGGCAAGGTGCTTCCTAAATGTTTTTAAAAAGACAATTTATTTATGCTAATATCTAAAACCCTATATGACATTTGTATAGATATTGCACAATGTTAACAAAGCACCTTTTTAGAATTTACTCTTAAGAATTAACAAGAATATTTCAGAAAATTACCGAGACAAAAAAGTCTTTCATTTAAAAAGGTTCATTTATTTGCTTTCTTCTGTTACGCTTAAACAGATCACACTCCATTCAAACAACAACTTCGACGATTCACTGGAATTAATGTTGGGAGGCTGAGGAAAAAAAATTAAAACAGTTTCAAATTGAGGGGACGAAGGATGACAGGGGGTGCGGAGAAGGGGGGCGGGGAGTGTCAGAGACGTCGTCCTCGGAGCGTGAAGATACCTTGATGAAAAGAAAATGAAACTTGCAGCGGGATGATGTAACGCCACAGAGTAGCGCGACGAGAGCGCGCGGAGGTATAAGGAGCTCACTTAGAATTAAAATGGAATTGCTTTGGATGGTAATGACACTCGTGCTACATCCATTCCAAGAAAATATAACGTGATGAAATTTGAGAAATATACCATCATTTTTATTTGGTTCATAATAAGGCCCTGATATAAACAGTTAAAACGAATATAATTATAATAATTAGTGTTTAAGTAAATTAAGATACGAGTGAATAGTTAGAACTCAGTCAGAACTGGTTCGGATCAACAGCACTGCGACCAAATCTCAACCAATAACTCTTAAATAATTCAAACGGAAACTAATTCAAAGTTAGGCCGCTATCGTGTTGTAGCATTTGAATAACAAAGAATAACGCGGCTCGAGTTCGTCGTTGGCACAAAAGCGGGAGTAATCAGCATCAGGCGGCTGCCGGCGCTGCGAAGTTCTGCTCCTCGGACTATCCACGCAGAACATTCAGTGTCGGATTCGTCAGTAAGCTGCCTAAGTCAACACAAATGCTACTGTGATACTTTTCCAGATAAAGTAAATTACGCAGTTAACAATGTTAAATTTATTTAAAATAAGAAATGGGCTTGTACGTGCAACAAGGTTTTTTTTTCAAGGAATTAAGACCCAGAACTTTCCTTCCTTTGGCGTAGTACACGTTGTGACTTAATGAGGGTATTGTTAAATTGAATTATGTACATTAAGAGGTCCAAGTCCGCCACTGTCTGTTCGGATCTAATCTGTCTCGGCTGGAGCCAACGAGATTGGAGAGCATTGTGAGGCGGCCCGCAGCGCCGCGCGGCTGAATGCAGCGTTGTGAATTAAAAGAAATACATTTCATGGTGGACTTAATTGTAGCGCAGTCGTCACCGTAAGTGATTGCGGGAGCGCTCATATCGAGATGAATCTCACCATTGCGGTCGGTCGCTTGCAGACAGTTGTTTTAGTGCTTTTAATTTCTTTAGAAAAAATGCATCTCTAAGTGCTACGAGTGCTTCCAAGAATAATCATAATGATGAAAATTCCATTTCTGACGGCATTAAAACCCCGTAGCAATATCTGCTATATTTATGAACATTTCGACGAGTTAATTTAACCTCTATTCGGGTAATTCATTACTCGCACAAAGAGCACTGAAGCTGTAAAACTTCTGCTTTGCAATGAGCGTTTTAATTTGTAGATAAAAATGCTCATTCCGTATAATAGCATTAAAATAAGACCAAGTGCGCACCGGGGCATACAAATGCGAGCCTATCTTTTACTTTTATGCGGAGCTCGTAATGAAACGGGCGGACGCGTCCATTGAGCGGGAGCGCGCGGCGGCCGCCCGGCTCCCGCCCGGCACCGCCCCGGCGCGCGCTTTCATCGCGACCTGTAATTTTATTTGCGACTTATTCAGTTAGACCTCTGAGAGCTCGCTATTCAATCCGGTTGAAAAGTGTTACGCAGCTTTATACGTGGCTTTTTATAGCTGTTCTGCTTTTGTTTGTTAATGGATGAGGTGTTAGTGCGCGAGGCTCCGCGGGAGTGGCGGAGCGCTTGTACAATTTTTCGCTACATCTGCTCTACGTGTTCGACATGACAGATCTGTACTTAAAAAGAGTGAGCGCAGAGAAAATGTTTTTGATGTATTACTTTTGGATGATATTTTTGTTACTATTTCATATGGCGTCATGAAAATGGCATAATATTATTTGAATAATATGATATTGTAGCTATGAAGTAATGAGGTATATTCTTGGTTTTTGAATGGAAACGTATGGGATGCAGTAGGTATTTATTAATGAGGCGTGCACCACACGATCCAAGGCTACAATTTGTGGGATGTGTTTCTGGTACTTTTTAAGGTCCAATGTTAGTGTAGGTACACACAAATATGGGTTAAAGTGACCACTTAGTATTAACAGTTTATGTCATGCGAAGCTTGCAGGCGTAGCTTTAAAGCACGGAACAGTTTATCTAAAATCACCAGAATCTAAAATTTTGTTAAATGTAAACTGAATAAAACTAAAATATTTTTCATCACCCTTTTTAAAACTATAAACAGTTAGTAAATAAAATGTGTCGCGCATAGAAGAGCTGGCGTACACTTTTTAGTATAAAAACTTTTAGAAACTCCTCGGAAGCAACGTCAAAGCTCTGTAGTGTACACAAAGGACTTAGGTTTAAGTCTTTGGTGGTAAAAAAAATCGCAAATAAAAGCTTCAAAAACGTTTGACTTTATAAAGTCCTTGCAAATATTATTATAATTAATAATTAAATTGGTGATAGCGGTAATAGCCCAACTACGAAATAAGATAAGGTCCGAATAAGATTCGGAAAGACTGACTGCAAATCCCGTTTATTATGTTTTGGTCTACAAAAAGCAATTTTAGCATAACATTAGAAATATCATAAATTAAAATAAATTTAGCCGTTTGTTCCTGTAACTCAATCTAATAAATTCATAAAACGTAAAGATTAATAAATAATAATAAATTATTCATAATTTTCGAGCGATATTAAGTCGGTTTCTTAATTTGAATTCTGCTCTGCTACGTGACGACATCCTGCCTTCCCTATTTCAATCCCAGTTCCACTAACTCAAGTGCCAAACTTTGCATTGAAAGCGAAATACTAAACAGCAACAAATAAGCAAAATCGATTCGAGTCGTAAGCGATCGCTCCGAGTCGCTGTAGCGTCGCAGCGGAACTTTGGGCGCGAGTGGCTCTATTGCTGCCAATGAAACTATTACTGAGTGGTCCAAAGCATGAGAGACTATATTTTTATTAGCTGTTAAGTTTACTAACTTTTCTGCATTGTTTTATTCTAATAAAAAATTTAAAGAACTGACTCTAATACTCGTAGCTGGCTCTGATCTAATTTATACGATAGTACATCATACGAGTACATCTAAATAAAAGAACGATCTTTCTGTGGGAGTATTCCTGGGCTACGAGAAGGAGATTTTTACATAATTCACCGTCTCTTATAAACATAGACACCAAAGTGTAAAATGCTGGTTACATTACAATACATTCCGCCGCTGTATCTTACCCTTTACGCCACACGTAACCCGGGATGTGCCTCCCGGACGCTGCCTCTCCACTATACACACAATCAGTGTCGTGCGCAGTGCAATTCCGTTGCAGCGCTGCGCTGAAGAAAGTTTTCAGTTGATAATAATCAGTGAATAGGAATAAATAAATGTATAACATGTAATGTATGGTACAGAAGTGTGTTGCCAGTTTGTGTACTTTCAAAATCGTCTATGGTTTTATTTCACTATGTAGAACTTAAATAATTTTAGCCACCGGCTTTAAATTTCTTACTAAAACAAAGTAATTGCTTTAAGTTAGAACATAATCGTGACTTCGGAGCCGTATATTTAATTACAGTATAAACCTACCGATGTTTGTACTGAGTTTAAGACGTAACTTTTTCACTTGAGAGGCTTTAAATTAAATATTGGTTAAGCTTGCTACATAAAATTCATCAGATTAAAAGACAAAAATCTAATTTATAGGTAATTTCTAGCAATAAAATCTCATTTCAATTTCAGTCTTCGAACTCGGCAAAATATTATGAATTCAATCGGGAGTGTATTTCAGGCTTCTCGTGGCTATTGTTTTGGATTCCTTAATTATTTCTGTAAACGGTTCGCAGATTGGCATGAAACAATCCAATTAATGAAATTCCATTAACTCGTTTAATTAAATTGACACGGCAATCCCAAATACTTTGAACGCGTAATTGGTATAGTTTCGTTTTATTATTAAATGAGCTGGAAATGGATGCTGGAACACTTTTTTGTGTTGTTATATTTTGTTTAAATTTTTTATTGTTATTATTTTTAAATGATTGTAATTAGGTTTTGAAAAAATGTTTAATAATACAGCGAGTTAATGCTGCCATTGTTCTGGGCACTATAAAAGCCTGTACGCTATATCCTGTGGGGCTAGGCAGGAGCCTACGCAACGAATTACGTGTCGCTAGTGTACCTACATACCATCAGCAAATAATAATATTTGATGCTGGTAAGACTAGAATGGCCAAACTTTAGTATTTTGCCCATGCGTGATGGAACAAGTGGCTAAGGGAGAGTCCGGGTTAAAACCGAGACAGAGTAAAAAGTAAACAGACTCTTACAAGCTTATTATACGGGCGCGGAACGAAGCGTCTCAAGGACTCTACAGCGACGTGATAAAATTTAAATATTTTAAACTGAGCTAGACGCGACGGCATAAACAGTGTAATAGAACGATCTACGTAATAGAACTTCATTAGTTTCAATATTTGGTTGAACTTTAGACTATAGTGTAATCGCGTCAGAGAAGTGTAAGAAATTTGGTAAATATTTTTTTTCTTAATTGATTGCTTAATTTGACTTTCATTAAATGTATGTAAAATTAATTTGGTTTTGATTTAAATGAATCGTCCCAGCCCAAGTATAATATATGGAGATTACGACAGCAAAAACTATACAATGGAGGTGAGAAGTCGTAAAATGTGTTTACATTTAGGTAAAGAAAGGCGCGACCCATGGACTGGTGTGAATTCTTTTTAAACGGACTAGTGATGTGCCCAGTGCAATACTGCCAAAAGGTATTAGTTATTACATGTTATAGATTGTCTGATGTTGCTATCGAGGCTGGCTAATTTATGTTATATGTTCTAATATCTGGGGGCATGGGTTACCCCGCCAAGTCGGGCTAAATCACACTGTTAAAAGTACAGCGGAACCATCTTTTTCTTGGAGGAATTCAGTACATTTTTGATGCACACTACTGATACGGTTACTATAAAGTATTGTAGTTAATATGGTAATCATTTTATGGTAGTCATATTACGTAGTCAGCCGGGAAGGCCACCCAACATTCTAAGTTAAGACTGTAAGAATAAAACATCAATCATAACATAATTAAATATTGAGCACTAATTCTATATTATCGTGTAGCATTTTATTCCTGTTTGTCCCCTCTCTATTAGTAGCGAGGACCAGCAGCTTTACAATAGTACAAATAGTGCAGCACAGAGCAGCGACCGACAGAGGCACTTTAATCGAATCGTTCTGCCGTAAACGACTGAGAATTGCATTGAAATAAAACTTAAGAGTGGAATTTCGGTGTTTAGCACGCATTATTTTTTTTTTCGTTCTATTTGTGACCATTTGTATTTTGTGTATTAAGTTAAGACTATTTGATAATAGTCAAATATAAAAAAAAATAACACACTATGATTCCCTGTTTCGTGGCTGCCATGGACACACATAAAGACAATAACATAAACACCCAGACCGAGAATAGAAATTTAAAATTATCATTTAAATTATTGCCCCGCCGGGGATCGAACCCGTGACCCTTCGAATGGTGGACTGGCGTGGTAACCACTACACCACGCGGGTTGTGAAATGTCAAAAAATAAATGCGTGTTGTAGCTGTTTTAATGAAGACACAACAACGTTTATATTAGAAAATCTCAGAATTTCTGCTTATTTATTCTTAAAAATGCCGTATGAGCCGTACAATAACGGAAACAACGTTCATTAATTCATTTCTGTGCCTCTGGCATTATGTACCGCTTCATAAAATATTTCGTAGGAGCAGTAGGTACGAGGAAACGGGAAAAATTCCAATTACTTGCTGACGCTGTATCAAAGAGATATCACGATAATTAAAATTTTCCGCGCTTCGCCGGATGCGGCTCGGACGGTCGATACGATCTTTGCGTTGCCCACATTTAGTAGCATATTATTTAATTTTGGATCTTTAATATGAGACGGACGGAACCAAGCCCAATTGGCGACCGCTAGTATTATACTCATATTTTTTTTTTAAACCTAAACTTAAGATCGCGCTCCTATTCTTGGCCGTGGTACCTCCTCGGACGAACTGTAAACCTTTTGTGTAGCACCTTTTACTATAAACAGGTACAAATAAGTTTAATTGAAATGGGAGTATAAGGTCGACCTGACCTTAGCAGATTGGGTTAGTATTAATTGAAAACAGGCCGCTCTATGCTGATGGTCTGTCGCTCGCAGCGGACGTGCGATGGATTGATGGCTGCGGGTCGCCCTCCGATATTGAATTACTATTCATAAACTAATTACAAACAAACTCATGGAATCAAACATGAACTGAAATTACTATTAAATAACATAATAACTTTACGAGATAATTGTAAATATCATTTTCAGTCGGTGTAAATGTTATTAATTAAAATTGTAAGGCAAATTTTTGACAGTACTTATTTAAATTCCCCTTTGTTTATAATTATATTAAAACTGCAACTGTTTGAACGTGTCTGAAACGTAAGGTTCCCACTGCCCTGCTTTAATTCGTATTCATAGACATATAGGTGCATCTCTCTAGACGCCATTCTTCATATTATAATCCAGGGAGAGCATGTATTCGTACAATGAGAACAAAGGAATGTCCCTTGTAGAGACGGGAATTGTTACGTAAGAATTCAATAGGTGGTATTGGCTGGAACAGTGCACCGTAATATGCCGTGCGATAACTTTTTACGAGGCCATATCGTTCTGACAACAAGGTACTCTGTATTTACAATTGTTTTTATTTTTTGTTGTTGTTAGAAATTTTTTTAGGGCATAGACTAATTGCCATTATTGTTTTATTTTGTATTAAAGTTATTTACAAATTAAAATAAACGTAGATACTTAATTAAACTAATAGATACTTCATCAAAAACCGTTAAACATTGTCGCTCGTAACGACAATTGTTGCGTTATAATTAAACAGTAGAGCGCGCTACACCAATTTACGGTATACGGTAGGTAATAATATAACACACGATAACTTGAAATATACGTTAAAATTAAGATAAATTACAAAGTAGGGTAATGTATACAATTAAATAGCTTAATAATAATTTTGTTTCTAGTTTTAATACCAAAAACACTGTCCAAAGAGTTTGAATAATTTATTAATAACTTTAAAATAGTACTTGACTTTTAACAGGTTCGCCTAGTCCTAGGACCAGCGGTACGAAATTTGTAGTGACAACATTTTTTGTTAATAATAATATGAATGTTTTGAGTATCGTTCGAAGAATTTTGGCAGGCGCCGTGGGAAAGCAATAAGCAGTTGTATTAGTTCCTTGTTGGCTCATAAAGGTATGATATTGAAAAAGTTGTTGAAAGTACTACGCCGTCATTCCTCAGCGACATTCTTGTTTAAGCACTTCAATGACGACTTTTCGCAACGATCCTTTTCAACTTACAGAAATAAGAGATTTGTTTTCTGATGTTTTTTGGGAGAACAAGTGACACATTTTTCATTTCTTAAATAAATATCTAAAATACAAAACTAGGGCGGTCTTGTATTTAAAAGTAATCATTCAGTTTTTGAAGAAAAGACGAGGTTGAATGTCAAGTAAATAATAAAGAAAAATTAAAATATATATATTATTATAATGCAGAAAAGAAACATAATTAAATTTCCATTCGTTA
>DWAV01000481.1:0-19568 GCA_018231305.1 Noctuana lactifera
TGGTGTACTTTTTACTCTTCTTACCTCAGTACTTAAATACCTTTTTAATAAATACTTTCATAGATTTTATAATTTACCCAGCATGATACAAACTTTTCCGATTATCCGATATGTGTTTTGACCCTGGTGCTCCTTGTTTACTACAAGTCTAACTTTATAATTTGATTACCAAACTGAATTTAAACCTGGCGAAAAAAATTGTTATGCAACATAAAATTGCCTAAAGTCCGTCAAGTACATTTAGATAGTGCGGTACTAACGAACGCAGTAACCAATAACAGAGATAACTTTCATTTAGATGGGAACATAGGTGTCGACAGTAGCCGATAACCCGAGATAAGGGGGTATCGGAGCCTAAAACGTTTAACGAATGCAAATAGCCGGATGCATTTATCGGCGCGTATGTCTGTGCGTAAACTGCGTACTGTTTGTTTAGGTTGATCGCGTTGGGGAAGGTCAGGTTCACTGCGGTTCAGGACTCCCGCAGAATGAGGGGACTCATGGCGCTCAGTGACGCTGTCGTTAGGGACAGTTTCATCTTTGCTGATTTGGACTGGAGTTTCGCACTGTTTTCTGAAACTTGTGATTTTAATATTTTGGTTAATATCATTCTTTATTCTCGATTAAATTAGGAGTTTGCTATCGTCGTACTAAAGCATTGTGCCCTTGCTAAGTTACACTGCGTCAAACAAACATCTATTAAAATAGATGATCAGTTCTGTTCAAAGAAAAACTCGATAAAAACGCGTGGCTCGTCACTAAATTTTATTAAATTGGTTAGGTATATGTTGAAGATTGTGTCGGAGTCGAAACCAGTTTCGAATTGCTACTTGTATCAAGGAATGCGAATATCCGCGGCTGTAGTTAACATTTTTCCGTGGGAAAGACAACCATTGCGTAAATAAATAGGATATAATCCCATAATATTTTACTTCTTCACTAATGCTCTTATTAGAATTCTCATTTTTTACATTTGTTCTAACAATGAATACAGTCTTTGTTTAAGTATGAGCGTAAAAGCAATGGTCGTAATTTTATTGGCTGTATACATCTCACATCCTCTGTCCGAACATCCCATTCGCGAGTGTGGTCTCGTTTTATGACGACAAAGCTTGTCTATGCCCATCAGTACTATTGCCATTATGAAATATGTTAGGCTAAAACGATCACATCTAAGGCCATAAAATAATTATACTTAGATAAGTATATTTGAAAAATTATTCTATTGACTGACAAGTGTCAACTTTCCCGCGTAATTGCGAGCGACGAAGTCGCGGTACGAAAGTCATCTTGTTTGTCGTTTCGGTATTATCGAAAACTACTTTTATTACTGATTCGACCTCAACCTGTATTGGGACGAAGCGAAGGTGATTTGGCGTCGAGTTCGTGCACCCCGCTTACGTAAACATTATAATAATAATATATGTACCTATTTAAGAAATATCTTATTGCTTACAAGTGTTATAATAATAGTAATGAGACAAGGACAAAATATATTTCGTTGCTACTTTAAATATAGATTAAAATATAATTGAGAAATTCCTACGGTACGTGAGTATTCTATTCTGAAAACGGTACGTTCACATAAAACCTAGCTAGGTATTTTTATTTTCTTAGAGACATAATTTTTAACTGAAGCATCATCCGTTTTTCTAATAAACTTACAGAAATTGCTCGATACCAAGTAATTGGCTAAAAACATGGATAAATATAAGAGAAAACAACATAGTAAAGTAATGCATCCCGGTCGTAACGTGAAACGGAACGTCAGGGGGGAGGGTGGCTATAGACCGGGTGTGGGGGTGCGGGCGCGGGGGCGGGGGAGTGCAACTGTTTGCGCGCGGCGCGGTGGTCAATGACACGGCGACATTGCATCAACGCGCGAAGGTCACACCGCTCCCCTCCCACAACCACCCCGCGCCTCCTAACGCGCTTCGCGAATTCCTGCACTTCCTTGCAGGACGCCATCTTGCATCAATCACTCAGACTTCAATCTGTAGTCTATGGTCGCTTAATGCGCAACATAGGATGAAGTGAGCTCATAGTTTTTAAAAATAGCTCTTGGAATAGCTATCAGTCAACTGTGGGTTAGAGGTAAAGTATCTATTATAGAACGCAAGTATATTCAATTATTAATGACTAATTTTCACATCCATTTTGTCACGCCCAAGAAAAATATTTTGACGTTACCTATGTAAATGAAACTTTAAATTACGTTTATTTGGTGGTAAAATAGGTACTACTGTAGTCTGTAATACCAAATTAGGTATAACTTCTTTACTATTTAAGTGTAAATAGGTAAAAAGGAATTTTTATTAACTGCAGTTTTATTGAAATTGCAGTAAGATAATCTTAAGGACAATGATACTTGGTTATTTTGGCGCATGGCAGCGCATGGCTACGTTGTGCAGATTGCGTGACGGCAGCGAGTTTTCGTCTTCCGTTCATCTCTAATAGGTACTGATTTCCGGCTGCTATCCGGCTCGACCTGGATCCATGGCATTATAGCAAACGAGTTTTATTATCTATACTAAATACTCTATACTTCTCTATGTCCTTGTGGGACATATTACGAGTAGGTACTTATTGGTTCCAAAAAACCGTATACACAAAGACGGATCAACGCACAGCCTAAACCGCTCATCGTAGAGACCTGAAACTTTGAGGGCGTGTTTTTTGTAAGACGGTGACATCCGATAAGAAAGCATTTTCCGAAATTCTACCCCTAAGGGGATGAAAAACGGGGGCAAAGTTTGGAACCACATGATTCCTTGATCCAATTAATTATGAAATTTACGCGGACGAAGTGGCGAGCATAATACTACACAATAAAAACAAAATAACAGATATATAGGTACTCTCATGTTCGTTTGCTACTCGTTTAACGATAATAAAAAATAAACTAAAGCCGGGATTTAGTTAGTAATTTAATTACTAATTATGCTGTCACAGTTTGCGCAAAGAACTATTGAACGGTTCTGCATAACAGTGGGTGATCAGCAACAGCAATAGAAGCGGGTTGAGGGTCGCCACTGCGGTCAAGGCCCACATGATTTCCACAACACGTTGCCAAACTCGACCCTGACTCCGCAATCAGGCCGGAACGGTTTTTTTTCGCCCAATTATCGATCGAAATTGTCAACATCTATTGGTATTGTGCACTCGACGTCACCAGTTATGTAATAGTAACTTCTTTATTGTCTGATATTCTCATTTATGCCGCGATTATATTGTTTGCAAGCATTTTTATTTAGTTCTTTATCTGTGAATATTAATTTGAATTTAAAATTCGGGTTGATAAAATCTCGGTTTTAAGTTTGATAATATAATTTTTCCCGCCTGTGTCAAAAAGTCGGCCATGTTTTTTTTGGCATCGGTTTCTAATGGATACTTGTGCTAGGCAAAGGTTTATTATAAAGTATTTAGCAGTGGGTAATAGACTTGTATAAAGGAACAGTAAGTAATTGAATATCGCTATAAAAACATCATGCGGGTTAATTTTTCTTTGTGCGAGGCTCAAGATCGCTCGGAATCGCTACGCTCCGTTGAGTTTGATGGTAGGTGCCTTCAGGCTATATAGGTCTTGAGTAGGAAGAGGACGCAAGGTTTTCCCAGTACAGTTTTGAACCTTATAACAAGTGAGTAGAGTTTATAAGACGTAGAAACACGACTTGAACAATTATGCTACTGTTTACCTAATTGTGAAGGGACGTCGGTGTTTATGTAGTGTATACTGATATTTTCCGCTTGTGATTCATGTGAATAAATATTGTTTTCTAATTAGAAGAACAAATTTTTAAAACAAATGGGCTTGCCGTACTTATTCTGGTATTACACATTTATCTTCGTTGAAGATGTGCAAGATAACACCTGTCATAAAGAATTTTTTAATTAACACACATGTTACAGGTCGGAATAGGGAACGGGTATATAAAAAGTTTTAATGTAGCGGCAATATGTAATGCTTACATCTTGAAAAAACCTGCATGCCTGAGAGATATTCACAAAGTTCTCGATAGCCATTTGGAGCCCACTGAAACCCACACTTGGCCAGCATGTTGGACTATGGTCTAAACCCTTCTCATATTTGAGAGGAGACTCGTGGCCAAAAATTGCACTGTAGCGGGTTGATGGTGATGAACCAAATTAGCCGATATTGACTCCAAGATAGTAGGTACCTAGTAGTGCAATAGTACCAACTATTTTCCGCGTTGAAACAGTAAAATTAGTGCCACCTAATAGTAATCCGATAATGAGGGCGGCGCGGCTGAATATTAATACGAGCGCGTCAACAATTTCGAAAATGACGCTAAATTTAACCGACCCATATTCCACGGTTCTACATTTAAACGCATATAATACTTATATTCCGATATAAAATAATCACATATGTCTGTCTGTGATGATTATAAAGAATCCAAGAGTAAATACATGTGCCTAATGAATACAGTTTGTAGATATTTGAATTAATATTTTTGGGTCGATTCAATGAAACATCAGTAACCTAGAAGTGTTTTTGTTATGGACGATAATAATATTAATCAGTCGTTATAAATTTAATATTAATGCTGTGTAATGAAAATAAGTTCCCTGTAATGCAGGTAAAGTTGCGTTCCCGAACTAGTATTCGGGTGAAGTTTTGCAACACCACTGTTCGCTGGAATCCCTCGGTTTGGCACGCCGCGTGTGCGAGTAAACATATTGCGAAACCAAACTACTTGTGTTTATATCCGACAGTTCCTAGGGCTGCCGTCAGTCCGCTGAAATGTATCCGTCCCAATTGATGCTACTAATTAAGAAAGAAAGTTCTATTCATAATACAACGTATTGTGTACGATATGTACGTACCTACGTACAATACAACAACAACGATATAATATAGTATTTTGATAAATTTGTTTATACTTTACATTTTATGTATTCCTACAACTAAGATTTATAAAGGCGCACATTACTGCCAATATTCCCATGGCGATGATTGTAAAAGTATGTTTTAGGGGGAAGAAAAATTAATTACTGACTACTTAGAAAAATAATGACTTAGGGCTTACGTAAGAATATAGCTACAATGAGTAATACGTAATATTGCAAATTGCGACAATCGTAGGTAACTATCAGTTTTAAATAACTAGGTATTCTAGATGATATTATTTTTCCTGGTATAATCTGATGATACACAACTTTTTACGACTGCAGTATTTATCAGATGTTAAATATTACAATTAATATTAACCGCAGCGACACGTAACATGTGAACAAAATATTGTTGCGGGGGAAGTCCGGAAAACTAAGGTTTTTTAATCGCTTATGTCATTGAATTGTCCCAACCCAATGCAATGGTAAAGAAAAATGCTGTTTTATTAATGACCGGTATGAAATTTATGAAGAAGGGGTGTAGTGAAAGTATTTAATGTCTAATTTAAAAACAAGTATAAATATAAATTTAAATAAAGTATTTAAGTTTGACTTTGAACTGCGAATATTTCCATCTCGAGCTCCCCACACAATCGTAGGCCGTTTTCGTGTGTTAGTTGGGTTGGCATTCGGGAATGTCGAGACATCCCTATTCCGACTTCCACATGATGATCTTAGAGTGCAGCGAAGTGGGGAGCGGAGCTATTTATGCAGTGCTATGCGGCCTAACACTGACCCCGTTAGATCTCGCCTCACGAACACAAGGATACCCACTCCATCTCTCCCACTTACGTGACCGTCCACGCGACGTCCCTTGCGGCTAGGGACATAATAGCGCACTTAATCTAACTGCCTCTCATGAAATTGAAAAGAGCTCCGTGCTCCATAAAGGAATGAGGTAATACGATCGTCGCATGAAAGAGTAGATTTTGGATCATTTATCAGACTTCAAGGGGCTAATAAACTCGGCCGCTGTACTGACACATCGGTGGCTTACGAGCAAAACAAGGTAGTAATGAAGACGTTCAACCGATTAAAGCTAGTGAGTAATGTTAACATTGTCTTTGCTTATTTGCAAAGTATGGTCAGGGAAGTATCGGTCTATTTAGAGTGGAAGGGGGGCCCGTGGTCCGTGAAGGGCGCGTTTTGCCGCTTCGCCGGGAGCGAGCGGATAATTTTAAAACGGGCAGGAAACCAGTGGAGCGCGTATGTAGGCCGCCTGGACTCTGACGACGCCCCTCTGTTTTTATACCATCGTAAACGTTAAAGAAACTTTCGCTCGTACGAGGTTTCCGGGGAAGTGGAGCGCTGAGATTCGGAATTGGGTCGTGATAATGTTTCCGAGTTGCGGTCATAGTATGCAGGTCGATGTGAATTTTTAATACTGGTTCGAAGACGTTTTGCATTTGTTTTTATTGGGTAAACAGTTCGAAACAAGACAGCTTCTTAGTTCGTATTTCGTACCATTAAAAAGATCTTACGGTGGCTGACATATCGACAGACAAATCGCGTTTTCGCCGACCCATGCCGGGTTGGAGGCGGATATCTAAATCTATCAAGTTTGAGTCGGAAGGAGGATTGCGGAGAGTCGGGTAGGTACCTACTCGTTGCGAAACGCGAGCGCAGGAAGCGGTGCGGAGCGAACGTTTGCTGACGCATTGGCTCCCATCACTTCTGCCGTGATTCATGGAGAGGGAACTTCTATGTGGTTTTGCGATTACAATGACTCCGGCGGTCGCGGGTCACGTACGCCAGGATCTTATCGAGCTTGCAGCGTATTTGCGTTCTCTAGGACTCAACATGCAACTAAGTGCCAATTGCGATTTATCCTTGTTCCTTTGTTGGACGGTTCAAGAAGCAGGTATAGATAGGTATTGCAGTTTGAGATTTGAAGTTCTTGCTTGAAAATCTAAATCTGGATGTGTGCTATGTTAGGAGCGATTGCAATTAGAATTATGTGTATGATGCAGCACAAGGTGCAATGGTGGGCGTTTCGCCAGAGCGTCCAATTAGTCTATGATGGCGCTGAATTCCGGGATCGCGGTCCTTTCGCTTTCGGTGCGCGTGCGCAACTCAAGGTCGGGCCGTTCAACTCGGATGCGACGGTTGCGGGTGTTGCGACACCGAAATATGTAATTGTAGAGGAGCCGTTTGGCAGCGGCCACGGCGCAAGTGGGTCGCGGCTTGCGCAATGCACCGACAGATGGCGCTCGTCTTCCTTGTATGGACGGACGAAACAAAGAGCGTGATCGGGCTCGACAAGCTTAAAAGAGCCTGAATAGTGCTTTGCAAGATCAGTGATCGTCAGCTGACAAACTGCGGCCATAACAATTTTCATACTTGAACAAAAAACTTACAATAAAATGGCGATAGATCTGAACTTAAATTTCAAAGTTAAAAAAAATTTTAAACATAAAAACACAATTCAAAAATTACATTATGTAGGTTCAAGATAATATAACTGGGTACGTAATAACACTGTTAACTTAATTACAAAATACTTAATTGCACTGAATCATTTGATGTAAATTACCTACAAACATGGCGGCGTGTAATATTTATTTATACTGGGTATATATCTAATTACTAATTACTAATTACCTACCTACTTATGGCAAAAATTTTACCTGAAATCTAACATACAAAAGTACAGTGAGCAAAAGCAATGAGTCAATCACCAAACAAGCGCCCGAGCTCAATAGAAAAACAAAAAGTCGGTCGTAAAATCTCCAATAATTGGTATTCGGAGGCCACATCAAAGCGGAAAAACAGGAAAAGCCGCGTGTGATGTAAGGCAGGCTCGGTTTGGAAGTTCGCGAATGTCAATAATAACGTTCCGGTCCCCCAGCGGGCGGCGCGGCGAAAATAGTCGCCAACTATTAATATGAGCGCTAGCTGCACTGCCCTTGAAACGGGACGATCACCTCGCGCACACTCCTGCGCACACGCACACTGCGCCGCGCGTTAGACTCGCACACCGACGCGCGCTTATCGCGATGCAGCGCTGCAGAATAGACGCACCGATTATTTTAATTTCCATTTCATTTGTGCAAACACATCGCGTAACGCGGGTACAAATGACTACATGTCATACGTTCGGCGTATCGTCTCAGATAAACGAGTCCGTCCTATCGAGATTAATTAGTTTTCCTTGTTACCACCATTTGCGCAGATATCGCTCAAACCAGATCGATCTATCCGTAACCTGTCGCGCGCGAACCCAAGACATATTCAGGTCAATATAATAAATAGATAACCGACTGTAACTATATCACGTTCGGTATCCGCGAGAGGATATCACGCAATCACTGACCAATCAGAGTTGGTAACAGGCTAGCAGCGCTCGTGTTTATTGGCCAAGGAGGTACCAGAAAGCGTGATTCAATGTATCCCCACCACGGATGCAGTCCACATCTGAGAATCTCCGGATATTTCGGAAATTCCATTTAGAATAGCACCTAGCGTGAATATTTTTTAAAGTTTCTATCGTATTCGTTTCCTTTTCTTTATTTTTTTTACATAGTAATAATGGGCACAGGCATCAGTATACAACTCTCAGCTGATTATTGTTCTATCTGACGCAACACGCATAACAATTCCTTCCAAAATTACCTCTCTGATTCTTACGTGCTCTTAAAGAATGGTGTTTCGCATCGCCTGCGTCAGATGTTGGCCAATACGAAGCAGCAGTCAAGGTTTTGATGATTGAGGCTGTGATATGAAACGTGTGATGCATTTTAACGGCCTGTTTTGTTGGTAACTCAAAATATAACCTTTTCGTTTGTTGCATCAATTTCTAGGGCTGCATGTGGCACGTTCCTGACTTTGGGATTTCCGTATTGGACGTTTAGTGATCTTACGTCCCTGAAATTGGGACTTGTAGTTCTTTCACGTTACAGCATACGAGTACGTTGTACAAGATGCGTTAGTGCGGCACACACTCGAATCAGGTTTCGACTGCCCAATCCGAGTAGGAAGGTCGCGTGCGTTTCGCCAGCGGCTGACAATGGCGCCGCCGGTACCGCGCTCTTTCGCAATAGGTTTGCAACACCGAAATTTCGTGTGTGTGTTACGGCAATACTCGCGGCCGCTGTAGCCCGCGGCCACCGATCCGTCATGTCGTGCCCTACCAGCCTCTCGTTAAATTTGCACTTACTCGTATGTTCACCGATTTCCACTTACGCTATTTGGAGAACATTCTGCGTTGTTGGTCCATGACAAACTTATGTCCAGTTGGAATCTTTTAGCCCTGTTGCTGCTATAAACTTCTTAATAGAATTGGACATCTAAGTACAAACTTCTATGATATAATGTTCATAAATGATGACGTTTAAATACATTGTACATAGTTTAGTAATTTATTGATTGTAAAGAGCAATCAACACGTAATGTGGTTTTCATTTGCTTATCAGAATTACTTTATTCACGGATTGAATTGTTCTGACGTAACGGTTCGCAGTATAAATTTTATCGGGCCATGGTTTAACCTCAGCAACTGTATTGTCATGTTTCACGTCACATTAAACATTTTATAAATTTGTATTATTGTTATTTTCACGCTTCGCTATTACGTTAACAAAGACTGATTCGGAGCTATAAGATTTTATGTTCAAATCTGAGTCATTATAAAGCATTCCAGTATCTACCATGTCGTCACTGAATATTTCCGTTGGTCTTGAAAAATCTGTGTCAATCGAACTGTACTTTTCTTAGGAAATTGCTTAATCTAGCCATACTCTTAGATTTAAAAGTGTTGATATAATATGTTCAAATTCTTCCGATTTAAAAAAGTATGTAAAGTTCAGTTATGTTTAGAACATACTCGTATTAGCATTAAAATGCGTTGTTGCTGTGAGTGGCTCTTTTTATAACTTTTCTTATCTTTTCCGTTATAGAACTCACTGTTAACTGTCCAGTCACGAAATGGTTGTTATTGGGCAATATTCAAACAGATAACCACAGTTCCTAATTGATTTTCTGTCTATCGTGCAATAATTTCATATCTTTGGACTTTTATGATATATGCGTGGAATAGCAATAACGTATGGCATTTAAATCTTCAGTTCTGAGCTTAAACAACGTAATTTTTCATATGAATTGGTTGCATTAAAGGTAAATTGAACAGTACAAGAATACCACGAGTTTATAGCTGTCCATTACCATATATTATCTTGTTTTGGATTAATATTAAGTAAGTAATTAGTACGAAAGCATCACTTTAAAATGTATTGCAATCCGTTGCATATTAAACATTATCTATCGGAACTGCTTACCATAGACAGGACATTCGCTTTTAATTGTGTACGAGACAAAGAAGTCCGTGGAAGCACGCTTAGTACCTAGAAGGCATTTTTATATGCTGCACAATCGAAAGTGTACGCTTCGTATGCGACGAGCGCGCGGCGACGCGGTCCGCATACAGTGCGCTGACGGTGGCCGCCTCAGATTTTTTGCATCTTTATATTAGGATCACTGACCTTGTGCAATGTCAAATAGCTGAGGACAGGCGCGAGTAAATGATGCACCACGCGAGCTGAAAACGAGTTCGCTTACTAGGGATGCTACCATGTCAATGCTCATGGTTCGGCTTTTTTTAGACTGTTTTGTAATTATAGATTTCAAAAGTTGCAACTGTCCCTTACTTACTGTTTAGCAAGTCAATAAAAAAATTACAATTTAAAAAATATCATTTCATGCCTGTATACCTTCACCTATATAAGTGAAGGTATACGGGCTGGATAAAAACCATGGAATTTTTTATGTGTTAGTTTCCTAATTTGCTCTGTATTTACATATATCGTGTTGACTGTTGGTAGGTATGCGCCTATATTTAATTTGACTCCTTTTTCAGCGTTTGTGATAAACAATATCGTGACGGTAACTCGTTTGTTCAGCAACTATGTAAACTTGGCAACATCCGCTAAAACGGAATGTTTTGTTGTAAACAATATGATTTTCAGAAAGTTGCCTAATTGCATCTTGCGGTTATGTGCGGGGGCAATATTAATTAATTTACCGTTATAATTATTGTGTAATATGTAACTCAATTTATACAATACCTACAATCGTGTTTTTCGCAATGTTTAATGCAAAACATTAATCTTGATTAACCACGTGCATTTTGAAAGTCCCCAAGATAAGTGTCACATTGGTAAGCATAATCTCTCAAAATTAACGAAAGGTCCAAATTTATTACATAACATCAAATTAGTTTATTCAAATTGTCGTATAGTTCGTCATGTCGTCGCTAGAACAAACAGACATAAACACAGACCGAGCGTCAGTGCACGCGACCTGAAATCACCAGAAAATCCCGAAACGGATTCCTGTAGCGAATTTAGACTCGCGGAATTGATAGCTTTGTTTTTAAAAAGAAATGTTCAGTGCAACGTGTTTTTCTCGTTCTCGCGTACAAATTGAAACAAATGCAACGTAAGTTATTAGCGTGCGGCCGAGTAATTTGTGTATTTAATGGGCCGATTTAAAATTTCGGAAGGAGGGCCAACTGGCCGGCAGCCAGGGCGCTGTAAACATGGTACCGGAAGTGGATCCGGGAGCCATGCAGAGCGCTTGTCGTTGGAGACGGCTGGACCGCTACCGGCGATTATGTCACTTGGAGCTCAATTCGCGTATAGGTATTATTCGCGACCATAAATGGAACAAATAAATGTCCATGTGTACATTTTGGGGCGTACTAATTATCGCGATTTGCCTGTTACTTCCACGTTTATATTTAGAATTGTGGCCGACTGAATCATCACCCCATTCTACACGATTTGTGAGCTCTGCTGTGATGTACCGTGTAAAGTACGTGTAAAGTAGTGAAATATATATGTACTACTTACTTCTTTAAATAACCAATATGCCTCTATATAATGAAAGTTATAACTGTAGTCAGGTTTATATTTTGAACGGTCTGAAGTAAAAAACCGGTGGAAAAATATCTAAAACTTGTTTAGGTTATAACCTTGTCAAATTGTAATTAATGTCAATATAACTTTGTGAAAACGTTTTGTCTTAAAAGAAAATATTAAAATAGAGGTGTAAATGAAATAAAAAGTAAATAAAGTTGTTATTTCACAGTAAACTCACGTTTGCATTGATTAACTAAAAGCATAAAAATAATAATTTCGGACATTTTTCGGCAGTACGGACGCTGCTCAATGTTATGAGATAATTTTTATGCGCACTGATTCGAAAAATTCAATGTTATTTAGTGCGAACTAGTGTATATAAATATACATTAACAATATGTAGGTACATTATCCATTGTGACGTTTTGAAGTTGGTACCTACCTAATGTTCACGAATAAGAACGATAAATCAGTCATTATTAACTTTATTTACACAATGCAGTTCGATCCCGATATCAATATTCTAGGGCAAAAGGGCCAAGAAATATCGGGCGCCGTTTCCCCGAATCAAGCAAGTAAGGTGACCTTCCGGGTGGGGCGTTCACCGCGGCGGTCACCTTACCACCGCCACCGCGCGTCAAACAATGCTATTGTTATTCCACCATCTTTAATTTTGCACGCCTAGCTTCACGCGACTCACTTTTTTGTGTCATCTCCCTGCTAACTCGATATTCAAATAGGCGTGTAGGTATACCAGAATTCAGCTCAATCGTTTAAAGATAACTGTTTTAAAATTCTGTTAAAAAATAAAAAAAGACCTTGTAAAAAGATTGTGAAAAATTGCTTTGGTATAGTTAAACTTTACTGACAAATTTAAATAGGTATGCTTATTTTGAGAAAAACAATGCAGGTACCGAAGCCATAAAATTCTCATCTGTTTTTATCTGTAATTAAATTTAATATGTCACTATGAATAGATGACTGCCATATCGAATAAAAGATTAGCTATTTTAAATAATTGATTCATGAACTCTTTCGGCCGTATTGCTACAAGTAAACATATTTTAATATTTATGCTGTTTATGGTGTTTAAGAAGCGCCCATGTTTCCGCTAATAGGCCTTAGACGTTTCTGGAATGAATCATTTTTCTTTGTACCTGAGCGTGTGTAGCTTTTTATTTTTACCAAGTACAAACATAACAGTTTGTAGAGATGTATCTAAGTGAGCTCAAAGCGCCATCGGAAAAACCTTTGTTGTGTATTCCGAGCAGAGTTTCCATTCACGAATATAAATCTGCGCCGCACTGGTTGATGTTGATATCGTGCTTTGGATTTCTTAAGCTCCTTTACAGTGTTATTTTATCTGCGTCTCTTTAAGACACTGAATTTTAAGGAATTTTAACATTATATAACGAGTATTAATGAGAGTATTTAGAATTATATAAGAATTACTAAAGAGTCACACGATAAATCAGCCGAAGTGAAATTGTTAATAAAGGTACATTACCTTCAATAATATCGTTTATATTTATATTCATCTATTTCATCTATTCATTAAACGTATACGTAATGAATTAAGCAATTGAATAATAATTTTGAGTTGTCTTTAACCAACATAGATCTAATGTAGAGTTCTTAAAACTTGCGAACTGCGAAACGTGTTACATGTTCTGGAAAAAAATGTCTTATAGAATAATTGTAGTACTCACCGCCAGGTGGCCTTGGATGCGCGGCAGCGTGATGCTGCAGCGAGGTGGCGATCTGGTGGTGCTGGTAGAAGGGCAGGAAGGGCGCGTGGAAGGGCGCCGGCGGTGGTGGCTGCAGCCGCGCCTTCAGGTCCTCCGCGGAACCCGCCCCGGACGAGGACGACTCCACATCCGATACGCCACTGTCTGCTGGCGACGGTGGCAGGGACCCTAGAACAAAGAGAACATCACGTCAAATGCTGCCACATTTACGAAGGTAGCGTATGATTAAGCTCCAATTGGAGAATCTCACAATTATTAATAGAGCGTTTCGTTAACAGTTTTGTTGATATTATAGTATAATTGGCTATTCGCTGGTCAAAAGAAAGTTCAGTTCAGGATGTAAATTGTCTTCCGTGCCAACAACAACCGACATATCCGTATGTAAGTTAACTAAAAAAACCTGGAAATGATACAATATTGTCAAATTGTAAGTGTTCAGGCGAATAGCAGTAAAGTGGTGATGCGAAAATCCAAGATAAAAGAGGTAGTTTAATAATATTTGTAACGGGTATTATAATTAATTTATTCAAAGTTTCATCCTGTATTCCAAATTCTATGTGGAAATTGTGTTTGCCCTTATTTTAATATAACTAATTTAACCGTTACAGTGTAATGCAAGAGGCATTATAGTACCTAATAAATTACTCAGCATCTTCTATTGTGAATCTAACGGTCATCCGTTGCATAATAATTTGCATGCAACCCTGAGAATGTGCAGTAATCCTGCGGTCTCTTAGACCAACGGTCAGTCGAACAATGCCTCATCTGCCGTTAGAAGAAAGAGGCAAATCTTATGCACTTGCATTTAACCTGTTTGAGTGTGGGAATTAATTCAAATGGTCAGCATATGCGATTGTTATGCAAAAGTCTGGTATGTTTTTAATTTACGATTATGCAGATTCTCTGTCTTCGGTTCGAATAGGCCAGGGGTTAAGCGAGGGTTGCATTTTTTTGCATCCGAAATGCGATGCCATTTGGGCATGTTATGGTTATGACGAATGACCATTAGTGAATTTATTATGCGAGCATTTTAATGCGTGTTAGCTTTTAATTTGAATATGTTAATCGTAATACTTTTACAGGTTTTTAGTTCATGTTATATTCAAATTTGTTGTTACATTGATTAAATCAAGATTAGTTGAAGTGAGAAATGGGATAGAATTTATGATTATACTAACGCCGCCGAGTACAAACGATGTATCTACATACAACTAAAACATTGTCCTTCATATAGAGTTAAGAAATTCTCACTTCTTAAGCGTTTAAAACACGATTGAAATGAGAAGTCGCTTGAAACTTTCTCATGTCCGAGGGCCTCAATAAAAAAGTTTGACGAATAACGGTTGTGCGGCATTTAAATAATATAATCGTCGGGTATACTAGGAGGCGAAAGAAAGCTGTTTATTCATACGCTTCCTCGTGCATTGAAACTATGACGGGGTATTAAGACCAGTGACCATTTGACCGGTACGAGAATCGCTGTCCACACCCTTTTGTGGCCATTGTCAACCCTTCAATGCGGCACAATGGCTGGGAACCGGGAAGCGGAGCCGGCCTCGCGGACCCCGGTCAGCTTGACCATTTAAAAGCTCAATAGAATAGTGTTACGTGTATAATCAACCAAATAGCGCGACGCAACTCGGAATAATAAACTAGGAGTTTAAAACGTTCCTTAAATTCAACGTGTTTTGTGTACGCGTAATGTAATTCAAACGAACTCCAAATCGTTGGCCGGATATTGCAGGCCATTGTTTACTAGCAGAAAGAGAAAAAAGCTATTATAAAGCTAAATAAAGCATTAGTTTTAAACATTTTAATTAAATTACTAATGCCTCTTAAACATACTTTATAGATATAAATATAAAATGTATAGATAATTATAAAATGACGTGTATAATCGAAAATCATTTGAAGGGCATTATGTTTATATATGTTTGTTTATGGCGCACCTGAGCATATAAAATAAATGAAATAGTTTGGTGGCAAGCTGTTACAGGTTCACCTCCAGACGTTTGAAGGGTACGCAAACAGCGATAGCGCAATTCCGTAGCTTGTATATTGTTAAATTCAAGTTTTACAGAAAATATGTTACGGGTTTTATAAAATTTTTTTTACTAATAAGTTTCTGAACAGTTACTAAGCGGAGGAACTTAGTGGCACCGCTTGTCCATCTATAAGGTCCCAGGAACACGGAATCGACCCGAACCGTGCCAACCCTTTCATCTCTCGTATCAAAATAATAATAAATTAACTATAAATAATGATCGCATTCCCTTAGGGTGCCGAATCAGGTCTACTGGTCGGTGTGGAATGCGGTCCCATTAGGATAGTACGACAATAAGGCACAAAGGTGTCCACCCTGTTTAATCGGACCATCTTTATGGACTGACCGCTGTCCATCGCCTTTGTGCAAAACGCGGCGTTAGACCATAATCCATGCGAATGGAGACTTAGAATCTTTTTGCATATGAATAATCATGCGGTGAATCGTGTATATAAGCCGTTATGTGAGATTGTACACGTGGTGCCTGAAGCGATCGTGAGATTGCCCCGAGCGCGCGTCGCTGCCGAATCGTTACTCAGTTGTCATCGTCAGTGCTAATATAACATTTATGTTTATTAATCATGTCAAAAATACGGCTATTCTTATCATAATACAATTTTTCAAAACGTCATTTTATAAGTTTCATTCAACATTATCGAATGCTATTTACTTACACCCTCTAATTTTAGTAAACATTTTTAATTTTGGCAATGTTTTAATTTCATAAAATAATTCTTCCAGTAGCATTATGTTTTTAGAATGAAAGAAATATTTCCAATTCTTTTAAAAGTCTATTTAAAAATAAGGTAAAGTTGATTCGTCTATCCGAATATTTTGATAACCCCTTCAGTGTCGTTCCCTCTGCTATTAATCTCCTTTAAGATGGTAATTCTACTTAGGTACTGGAATAATTTGGCTGCGCCAAAAAGGTCTGGGCACTGTATTTATGTGCGGCTAATTCAATTGAATAACGTTTAAATTTTTTAATGTAAATTAAAGAAACAAATATAGCATTAATGTAAAAATGGGCTTATTTCAATTAAAAGTATATTTCAGTTTTTTTAACCTACTATTCGCTGAAATAAGGTGAAAAGAACCCTTTCATTGCGCACATCGGAATCGTCATAATTAACCCGTACAAAGCTCGTCGATTGCAAATACATCTCATTCAATAGTCCGACAATGGGTTGCGTTTGTGCGCCCACGCGTGACATTCTAATTTCAAAGTGTCAGTAGCTCCGGAAACCGAGTGGGGCCAGTTCAAAAGAAGAAAGAGATGCATTTACGTGTCAGAGGGAGATGCGACGCAGATTAGTGCCCATTGTGCTGGGATGATGCGGCGATTTTGCAGCGCAAGGTGCAGTTTAACCCATTTTTGCATAAAAACGAGAGTTTTTGAGTGAAAATGTGCGATCGCGCAACGTGTGCAACCATCTGCGCTATCAATTGTTTGCTTAGGACGTTGCGTGTTTGGATTTTAGGCCGCGGGTCCCACTGACCTGGTGACGCATTGTAAGGGTTACTTTGTAATGCCGCCGGCTTTAGGGTTAAATTTGTATATTTTGCACAACGTATTTGTTATCTCGGTTAACAGATTATGTATCGTGTTACCACATGCTGGCTCTCTTCGCGTGTAACCTAAAACATAATTATATTCCGTTTGTTCAAAAATAAAGACAAATAAAACAACCGAGTTATTATGTTTTACTTCATAAATTGTAATTCTGAGAACATTGAAGAAAAGACGGTGAACTAGGTAAATAAGAATAAAGTTATTTATTAGTTTATTGTAGCGCAAAACATATTGAAAATGTTGCTTTTATTTACTATTCACGCGACAGAAAATTGATGTACACAATAAATAAAATAAGTATTTCATGAAACACAAAGTAAACAGACTTGACACGTTGATGTGATTCATGGAGCGATCAATCAAAAGCTTTGTGTGTCGACAATGCGATACGCTAACCCTTCGGTGTTAATATTATTATTACTTGTGCAACTCGGGATATAATCCACCCACATCGCAAGGGAGGGTTAATAGTAATTATTGCATGAAAATGCACATTTCGGGTCAAATGGACCGTCGGGGGACTTCTGCGCAAATGACGTCGCAGCAGAAGGGTTGGGGAAAGTGAAAGTTGGGGACATTGTTATTAAAATATTATTGCTTAGATTTTGCTCAATTCATTCTGTTCTATTAATAAAGCCATCTGCAATATTTGTGCAAAGGAACATTAATTTGTGAGATCAAAGTAGGTATATCTATATTTAAAACAGGCAGTTAAGCAGTTAAAGATTTGAAGGGTTAAACTGTACTGTTTAAATTTTGATTGGCTACGTAAGGCAATTACGGTGCCATCTACATTTATTGTCGAAGTAAAAAGTTGATGAACTAAATTTTAACGTATTTTTAACTATGATGTATAAATAGGTAAAGGTATCATAATTAACAACTTACAGTGTTTCGGAGGTGAAACAGAGATGTACGCGTCACAGCGTCTGTACGGACGTTCTTTACGGCGCAATAAAGCATTCCAGCGTTACGTAAGTACTGCGTACGAGTGTTGCCTGAATGGGGGGTGCGGTGAGTGTGTGTGCGTGAGGGAGGCAGGGCGGGCGGCGTGGCGCGGTCGTGACATTGGGCGGGATCAGCTGAGGCTATCGATTGCTCGCACTTCCTCGTCAGGCTTTATGAATTTTTCATGCCGTTGCCTCGACCGCCCGCTTGTTGTGACGCGCCATACATTTGGGTGTCTTATTTGACCTTTGGGAAGGATGTAAAATAGAAGTGGGTTTTGGGCATATTTTTGTCCTGATTCCATTACAGCATAAGTTCAGTTTGAATGTCTCGTTCAATGAAAGCTACTTGTAACATCATATTAAAATATTTTGTACCATACAGATTACAGATACATATATGAGTTACAAAAATCTACGTTTTTAATGTTAAAATTTTAAATTAAAATGTTTAATGTTTAACGTATTTTAATGTTAAAATGTAAATCGTGTTTTAAAATCCCATTACTCAGTTACATTTCTCAGTTTTAAATAAATCGAGCACCAACATGATATACGAGTATACACAGTAAGCGTCTTCAAATTATACTGTACCTACATGTTTACTAGATCTTAATGTCGCGTAAAACACGAGGTTAATCGGCTGTGTTCCCCTGGTGTCCGTCGGACGGATATCGTTAAGCTAGAGCCACGTTTTATACGTATATACCTACTATAGTCTCTACGTTCCCAATATTACGTTACTTTCATCTGAAACCCGTCGCGACTCTACTTAATTTCCGTTATTCCGTATGTTACGTACTGGCTATCTCTTTGTCAAGGGACGATTTCTCGGCTTCAGTAAATAATATAGCAATAAGCCGGTAAAACGCGAGCTTTTTTAGGTTAAGAAGCTTGACTTTTTTATTAATCTCCGGTAATCGCAAGTCACTGTTCTTTATGGGATTAAATGCTTCTAAAAGAAACAGGTAAGAGGATATTGGACAATAGTTCTTAAGAGAATATTAGATGTGGAACTCGCAGAAGTCCGAGATTAGTTTCGTAATTTCATTCGACTTTTCTCTAACAAAAACCTTCGAAGCTCATTCGCAATCACGGCCGTCATATTGGCTTTGTGAAAACAATGGGTATGCTGAAGGCGCATTAGTTCTACATAATAAATGGCCGAAGACTCCTACTGTAGTCCTATCACGTACCTAATGTCACTTTATCCATACGATTTTTAGTTCCCGATACACCCGATTCGGAGCGCTGTGCAAAATCCCATACAAAATTTAACTGTTCTACTAGATGACGGATTTGTAAAATGTTCGTGATAGGGCTACTGATCGTTGTCATGGCGCTATCACTTGGCAATTACGACCCAGTCTGACATTACCTGGGGACAAAGGACGTTAGAACCACTTTGAGTGTGCTGACCCGTTTCTGTCTGTACCTAGCTGCGTACCTCGAGTACCTTTCATGTCTTAGATCGTAATGTATTTATCG